>JZKD02S1337010.1:196109-215851 GCA_000966675.3 Picea glauca | reverse complement strand
AATGTAACAATTTTGGACATGTGGCCAAAGAATGAATAATGACAATCCCTCCTAAAGAACCTCAACAGAACAACAATAGTCACAAACATGAACCACAGAAAAGGACATGGATAAGAAAGAAAAATCCATATAGAAATGAAGAATGCACACTCGTTCTACAAGATAAGCAAAAGAAACGTGGTTGGTATGTTGACAGTGGGTGTTCAAAACACATGATAGGTGAGAGAGACAAGTTTATTACATTATGAAAGGAAAGAGATGGATCAGTCTCCTTCGGAAATGATGATTCAGCCAAAATCATTGGAAAAGGCACAGTTTGAATTAGGAACAAGAATGAAAAGACATAAAATGTTCTATTAGTATAAGATATGAAACATAATATTCTAAGTGTGAGTCAAATGTGTGAACAAGGTCACAAAGTTACTTTCGATTCACAAAAGTGTGAGATACAAAAATAAGGTTCATGGAAATTGGTCGCTACAGCTGCAAGAACTTCAAGCAACATATATGTGTTAAGTGAAATTGGAAATGAAAAGTGTTGCCTAGGAAAGGAAGATGAAAGTTGGCTATGTCATAGAAGAATGAGTCACATACATTTTGATAACCTTGTCAAAGTCAACAAAAGAGAAGGAGTCAGAGAAATTCCCCAGATCACAAAACCAACCAACCCTTTATGCAAGCATTGTCAACAAGGAAAGCAAACAAAGACCGGGTTCAAATCAAAGGAATATTCAACGACAAGACCATTGGAAATCGTGCATACTGATCTAGTTGGACCAACTAAAACAAAGGGCTTAAAAGGTGAGAAATAATTTATGTTATTAGTTGATGATTATACAAGAATGACTGCAGTTTGTTTTCTCAAGAATAAGTCAGAATATAGTCTGGATACACTGACATGTTACAGATCTATTTGAAAGAAGTTACAAAGGGTCAGAAGTTTTCAAGAAAAAGGAAACCCTAGTTTTCAAAAGGCATACACAAGATGCATAACAATTTGGTAGCATACATATGCAGGCTGCATAACAAATAGGGTGCGTACATACGAGGGCTATAGCACTACAATTCACGTACCTATTGTATTTTTGTAGATACATGTTTAGTTCAGGTACAGATTAATTACAGGGAAGTTGTACAGATTGGATACAAGTTAGTGGTACAGGTTGATACAACTGTATGACAGTATATCTCACAGTGATAGGTTGACATTGGTTCCATCATTCTACTTATACTTTAGGGAGGTTGAACAGGGCAGGGACATGTGGTTGTAGTTGGAAAACATAGGAGGTTGTAGCCTCCTTCTGGTTGTAGCCAGAGAATTGGGGAGTTGGAGCTTCCCTTAGGTTATAGCCTGAGAAACTAGGGGGTTGAAGCCTCCTTCCAGTTGCAGCTAGAAAAAAAAAGGAAGTTGGTGCTTCTAATGAATGTAATTCTTCAAGACATATAAAAAAAAACATTACGTGGTTTTCTCCCGATTTGGTTTTCCACGTAAAACACTGGTGTACTGATTGCTCATTTCTTATCTCTCATTATTGGATAATAATACTACATTGATATAACACTTGGATTAATTTGAAGAAAAATGATTACTATTGCACTATTATTGATTCATCCCCAAGGTGATAATGTTTTTTTAATTTTATTCAATTAATTATTCATATTTATTTTTATTTTTCATTTTTCATGTCGACTTTGTTCCGTGATATACATCTTACACCCAACACTTCCATCATATACATTTTTCACCCAATAATTCTCGTGATTTCACATTTATAGTCACGCTTATGTATCACTAGTCCAACCGACATCAAGATTAGATTTAGTAATTTATAGAATATTATAACATTGTACCAAGATTTATAGTAATTTATATAATTCTATAATTATTCATATTTATTTTTATTTTTCATTTTTCATGTCCTGCTTGTTCGTGATATACATGTTGCATCCAACACTTCTGCCATATACATTTTGCACCCAACAATTTTGGACTAGTCGGTTGATGGACTAGCTCATTCACATTTCTAAGCATGCTTATGTATCATGTTTGGATTTGTTGGTTCACATTTGGCGGACTCTGTAGTTAATTTTTATAATGATATAACACTTTTTACTTAAAGAATAGTATAAACAATTATTTAAATTTTATTCAATATTATTTTTAATGTTTTTAAATGTAAATTTGGAATTTTGATTTTGTTTATGATAATAAAGGTTTGTAACTAGAAATTAATCCTTCTTGACTCTAGAGGTAAAATTGATATATACTTGTATATACTATTTTATATTAATATTAATAAATAAACTATGATGTAAAATTAAATATATCTATCCTATAATATTAATATTAAATATCGTATTCATTATTAATATGTGATAATGTTTTGTTAAATTTTATTCAATTAATTATTCATATTTATTTTTGTTTTTCATTTTTCATGTCGAGCTTGTTTCGTGATATACAACTTGCACCCAACACTATACATGTTGCACCCAACAATTGCTGACTAGCGGGTTTGCTAACTACGGGGTTCACATTTATAGTCATGCATATCAGGAATAACATTATACCAAGATTTATAGTCATTTATAAAATGCTATAACACTTTTTACTTAAGAATAGTAAAAACAATTATTTAAATTTTATTCAATATTATTTTTAATGTTTTTAAATGTAAATTTAGAATTTTGAAATTTTGATTTTGTTTATGATAATAAAGGTTTGTACCTAGAAACTGATCCTTCTTGACTCTAGAGTTAAAATGGATATATACTTGTATATACTATTTTATATAATATTAATAAATAAACTATAAAGTAAAATTAATGATATGTATCCTATAATAGTAATATTAAATATAGTATTCATTATTAATATGTGATAATGTTTTGTTAAATTTTATTTAATAACTTATTCATATTTATTTTTATTTTTCATTTTTCATATCCATGGTGTTTCGTGATATACATATTGCACCCAACACTTCCTTCATATACATTTTGCACCCAACAATTTCGGACTCGCAGGTTGGCGAACTAGCTAGTTCATATTATAGTCATTTATAGTCATGATTATGTATCACAAGTCTGCAACATGAGATTTAGTAATTTATAGAATATTATAACATTGTACCAAGATATATAGTAATTTATATAATGTTATATCACTTTTTACTTAAAGAATAGTATAAAAAATTATTTAAATTTTATTCAATATTATTTTTAATGTTTTTAAATGTAAATTTGCAATTTTGGAATTTTGATTTTGTTTATGATAATAAAGGTTTGTACCTAGAAATTGATCCGTCTTGACTCTAGAGTTAAAATGGATATATACTTGTATATACTATTTTATATTAATATTAATAAATAAATTATAAAGTAAAATTAATGATTTCTATCCTATAATATTAATATTAAATATCGTATTCCCCGGATGGGGTGCGACGCAGAGCAGGAAGGATACATGGAGTAGGGCCAGGAGGGGCCATTAATGGTGGCCAGCCCCCCCATCTCCTCGCAATTTATGATGGGTACAAACTCAAGCGGCCTTCACCATACGATGAGGCCTCTCACTCGCACGAGGAGAACGACCGACCAGAGCATTAAGACCACAGCCTTAATGGCCATAGCTATCATTTTCACCCTCATCAGTAGCCTTAGAGGCTTTGGGATGATTCGGAAGGTTGTAGAGATGAATAGAGACAACCTTGCAGTGGGCACTCTGGCAATAGCTCTAATTCTAAGCATGGCACAAGCAAGGGGGCGGCCTCAGAGAGGCGCGGGGTGGTACATGATCGACTCGAGAAGGAAAAGGAAAAAGAAATTTGAGAGAGCACTGACTCTAGCTAAGAGAAGCAGACCCAGGAATTCCAGAGGAATAAGGACACCTCCCATGGCGTATGTTGAGGAGATTCCTCTGGAGGAATCCATCCAAAATTACTCAGAGAGACTCCTTTTCATAGATCCGGACAATTGGGATCCCCCTGCTTATTTTGGAGCGGACTCCATGACCCCTGTTCCAAGAGATGAACATGGTCCCAACAACACTCCAGCTGAGGAATTCACACCTTGCTTTGTAGAGGAAGAGACACGGAGAGGCATCGAAGAAAACATCTGTGAACCTCCTGATGAAATGAGGCATCATAGTGGGTAGCAAGAGCACCAGGAGGAGGCTGATGCATGGATGGAAGCTCTCCCCTCTTCCATTCTGCAAAATTTGCAGGACCAGCCACCACTTCTTCACCCAAAGCACCTGAATTTAATCTTTGATGTGCATAGCATGGTGGATGACCAAATTTTTAGATCCATCCACATCAATCAACGCCTGGATATGTTGTATGTTGCCTACTCCAACACCACCCCAAGGCACCAATGCCCCACTTGTGCGCAGGTCTATGCCATCCCAGTTAGACATGGCAAGGAGAAGGATGACCATGAGGACATCGGCTAAGAGGTTTTCCTATTTGTTTATTGTTAGAAACTCTTTTCTTTTTGATGCAAAACAGAGCTACATCTCTTCTAGCTTATAGCATTGGTAGTGGTAGTATAGTAATGAACAGACTAATACTAAGGTTGGCCATGCATCCTAGTTTCCTTCGGGTAGGGTGGCAGACTAACACTTTGAGTTTGGAAGCTAGCATGGAATGACCAACTGTCTCGGTTTCCTTAACAGGTAGGACAACTGGCACTTCAATAGAACTCTGTAATTTTGTAATATTAATATAAATAGGACCTTCCTTTTTTATTTACAAAAAATAAAATAAAATAAAATATTGTATTCATTATTAATATGTGATAATGTTTTGTTAAATTTTATTCAATTAATTATTCATATTTATTTTTCATTTTTCATGTCCGGGTTCACATTTATCGTCATGCTTATGTATCACAAGTAAACCTTATGTGCCAAGCCTCTTTATGTACGTTAAGTACTTAATAATAATAAATAATAATAATAATAATAATAACAATAGTACAACAAACATAAAGATATTTATAATTAACAAAACTTAGGATAAATTTAGCTAGCAAAAAATGCTAAGAAAAACATTTAAAGTAATGCTAGCATTAATCCACCTTCCAGCAATGCGTAAGAAAATATATGATTCAAAAATACCGTATATGATCGAAAACTATATGCTAACATATAAAACATTGGGAATAGTGATAGTTCCCTAGTTCCAACAATAGATATTATGCAAATATTTGTGATAAGAGGACAAACTAACATGAAGTCAATGAATTATCGATAGCTATAGTTCCTATATGCCTTCGACAAGACTAATAACCCAATAAATATGTGTCACCTTTTTATTATTATTTTATAAACAAAAAAAATATTTAAACATCAAAACTTATATTTATCTTAAAATCTTAATAAATAATTAAAAGAAAAATATTAAAATATCTAATGACTATTTTATTTAATTTAAAAAAATTGATTTCATTTAATAATTTATATTTATTTTTTATTTACATTATACGTATCACAATAATTTTGGTTTAAAATATATATTTTTAATGTTTTTCCATGAATATAATGTAATAGTGCCTATGTATTTTTCTATATTTTACCTAAAATTACCTTCTAGATAGTAAGACACTATAATGAACCATAATTTTTATTTTTTTTATTATAAATTCTTAGACATGATTTTTTTTAATATTTTAATTAACAAAAATTATATATCTATATTAGTTTTAAAAAGAAAAAAATAAACTAAAAATAGATAATTACAGTGAAACTCCAAATAAAGGATTTAATGATTAAAGGTTTGGCCAAATTTATAGGTGTCCACATCCATGAAAGTTGAATCCCAGTAAGTATATATATATATATATATATATATATATATATATATAAAGAATTTAATGATTAAAGGTTTTCAAGTTTTTTTTAAGCCAAATTTGTAAGTGTCCACATCCATGGAAGTTGAAGCCCACTAAAAAAATTAAAAGAGACAAAGATTATTTGCATTGACTTAGCACTTTCTACTTAGACATATCTCCCAACAAAGAACTTCAAACTCAACTCTCTAGAAAGAGTTGAGTTCTTTTTTACCCTCAAATTAGATATTTTATTTTAAATCTTAAACTTTGAGTTGAAATTTTATTTCAATCTAGAGTTGGTATTGATTTTAATCTCTCCCCTTTAATATGTTTATTAATTTGATTGGTATACATTTGTTGTGGTACAAGAAATTTCTATAATTTATTCTCAATATACATGTTATTTTATGAGATATCTCTATATATTCACTTATGATGCTAGATTGATTTTTTTCTTATGTCATGGCAAACTTATTATACTCAAACTCTCATTATTTGTTTTAGTCTTTGAGGTTTCTACCAATCAAACATTCTAGCAATAAATCATATCCCAAGCATTAGTCAGGAATATACACTATTAGGAGTATTTACAAATTGATTTACAATTTGATCATTATCTTATATACCTATGAAATCATAAGTAGTGAAGGGAATTGTTCAACAATTCAAATTAGAGTTTTGTTTGTAACCGAGACCCTATCCTCTAGTGTATCCTTTTGTGGAGTACTAACATAGAGTGATTTCTCTATTCCATTTTTCAAGATTCTTGGATGTGCAAGATAATTTTCAATGTTTTTGGATACATACAAGATTTTCCGGGTATATATTCATTCAACCCTTCCATGAATATGGGTTGTTATTTTTCTTGTTCTTTGGCATGGTACATTGTTTCTTAGTGATCATAACTTATATCTACATTGTTAAAATGTGATAACAAACAATTAAGAGAAAATGTAAAAATAGAAATTTACTTATGTAAATATTTGGTGATGTTGGGTTACAAAACCACTAGAAGTTTCTATAATAGGTGGTAGTTCTCATAACTATGTAATGGTTCCAAGATAGATGTATATTTATGAAGCTCAATAGATGTATCTGTTGGTAAGCCTGGTTGTAAGCCTATCTTGAATAATAAATATACTGGTGGATTGTCGTGTTGATATTTCCTTGACACACCGTCATAGTTTTACCATGTAAATCTTGTGTGTTATCTGAGTGATTGATTTGTCATTTTTTTCAATTTTCCCTAAAATTAATGTTGTATTCAGGCTCTTAAATACCAACAAGTGGTATCATAGTGAAGGTGAAGGAGGTGATTTAGAAGTCCGTTAGAGAACTGGTCTAAGGAAGGGATAAGGTCTATTCTTGTCAGTTGTGGAGGTGGATCCTAGGTCTTTTCAGGAGTGACCAAGTTTCATGCAAAGGAAATTTATTTGCAAGTAAGTAGACCCTCCAATCAGAGTAAGTCGTCCATCCATGTAGATGAAGACAAATCATCATTCATGCTATCTAAAGGATGTATCTATTCCTTTGATATGTAGGAGGAACATGAGGAAGCCACATATCATTATGAGAGAGCCTAGGGGCCCAGGAAGAGTTATGCTTCCATTTTGGTGAATAGGAGAGTTGCCTCACTAAATAACTATAGAGAAGGTTTGTTGAGAGTGATAAAATCAAGAAATATTTGTTGAGGGGAAATATTTCTATGCAGAGTAGGCCAAGTTCATTCCAACATTTTGAGGAATCCACACACAGAAAGAGGTCTAGATCCAACAATGGATAAGCCACAATGGAGGAATTTTTTGTGGAGGTTTTCTTACTTGGATATCCATGGGAATATATATACATATATAGTGGAAGTCATAAAATGATGCTATGTATTTTTTCATAGTTTTCATAGTTGTTGCATAATCATTTTGGAGTTTGAACTATGTAGAGTTTTTTGAAATGTTTCGAGTGGACACTCCACCCATCATCAAGGAAAAATGAAGCTCATATGATGGAAAATAGTGCTTAGTTATCTTTTTAAAGGAGGAGATGGGAGGGACCATTAAAGGGAGGAAGGAGGAAATAATTAAAATTTAGTCGTTGAAATAAAAGAATATTAGAATAATAGTAAAACAATTGGGTGAAATCATGAAGTTGGGTAACACTTTTGTGAGAATTGGGTCTCCAAAATTCTTACTGATGTTTTTTTGGTCGAATTAATAATAATTTTGGTTGAAAGACACATCTTTTTGATTGAACCTTTATATGTCAAATCAAAAGGTATTGTGACAATGGCCTCTATTGTCGTGTACCATATTATCCCAATGATTTTTTTTTCCAGTAACATATTTTCGGTCAAAATAAGCCGACCAGATTTTTCCTCAGTGACATAGTTTCGGCTGAAACATGTTTTTGGCCAAAAGAATCTTTCGGCTGAAAACAAGTTTGACCCGAAAAAAATATTTCGACCAAAAATCATTTTATATATCCCCCGCACATCGTTCACTTCACATTTTTCTGAACTGTTGTTTGGTGGTTGATGTTGGTCATTGGTAGCTATTAGTTGCTACTGGTGGACGTTGGTGCTGGCAGTCGTTACTGTTGGCGGTTGTTGTAGCTTGTTGTTATTCATTGTCGTTGGTTCAGGTTCCAAATAATTCTTAAACACTTTCCTAGTTAATTAAATTTTTAATTATTTACATGTTTTTTGTTTTAGGAGGTGGACAAGGTTGAATTCGGCCCTGTCCATGTACAGGGACAAGCCCAAATTTGGGTCTATCCCTGTACATGGAAAGGTATGAATTCGACAGGGACATGCCCAAATTCAACCCTATACATGTACAGGGATAGGATCGAACATTAATATGCTATAGTGTTCTTTAATATTCATTGTGAATTAATGTTAACAATTTAATATTTGTATTCATATTGAATACTTCTTAATGTTTAAAGATGTTATAGTGTGCTTTAATATTCATTGTGAATTGAAAAGTTAATGAAAATTTGTAATGAAATCATATTAATATATGCAATGCAAAGAAGGGGAGAGATTATAAGATAATGTGTTTTTTTATTATTCATTATAAATTGAAAAGAGAAAATTTATAATAAAATTATATTATTCGGGCATGTCCCTATACATTGACAGGGCCAATTTCGACCTTGTCCCTGTACATGGACATAGCCAAATTCGGCCATGTTCCTGTACATGGATAGGGCCGAAATCGGGCATATCCCTGTACAGGGATAGGCCCAAATTCATGCATGTCCATGTACAGGGACAAGCCTCCAATCATTCTTAAGTATAATACAGATTCTCACAATTACTCACCTAACGATTGAGTTTGATAAAGAGTGGAAAATAACACAATACGTGTAAGATCTTGTATTAATTACTTGAATGGCATAAAAATGATTCTCTTACTTTTAGTTTTATATGTATTCATCTGTGAAAAATTTAGAAACTACTCATATAGCTACTTGGATCATATAATTATTACTTGTACTTTATAATCTCAAAATCAACCTGAAAGACATCGCAAGATGTAAATTCAGAATAATACTTGTGTAACTAGGTTGAATGAAACAAAAAATATATACATTCTGCCCTATCAGTATTCTAAGACAACATACAAATCCCCAAGACTTGAAAATAACAACAAAGGGGGAATTTGATATCCATCTGTGATAAAATTTGATCCCAATTTTGGAAATGATTACATTATATGACGTCGGACAACATTTTTATCAATTTGGAGAATTTGAGGTGAAACTTTTGGGGTACCAAAAATATTTCCAAACCTCTCTAGTCAACAACTGATAAGAGAGCTTGGCCAAGTAAATCATGATTAAAATAAAAATGATTCAGTGTCTAGAACTTATAATAGTTTCAGAACAGACTAAAATAGGAAATTTAATAAATTTTTCATTAACCATTGGCTAACCAATTAGTGTTCACAATAACAATTAACAACACTTGGAAATAATCGGTTGTGTTTAAAAAATCTTTCCCAAGGAAGATGTCTTGATGAAGTCGAGGCTAAATCTTAGTCTTCAAAAACATATGGACTTGAAACACTCTCTGCTGCAATATCCCCTCAATAGTATTTAACTACTTTTATTTCCCTTATACATTCCTCTATCTCTTGTGCCAATAACATGTATTTTTAAAGAGTGCTCCCAAGCACAATTAAACAAAAAATTTCCTCTCTAGCATTACTCGAATGCTTCTTAGTGTGAAACTTGTTTCAAATTTGGGACTTGGCATAGTCTCTTAATTTCTTGTTTCCGCTAAGTAAATGTTTTGTCAGTTATTGTTTTTATGCTACTAGATTGTGGATCAAAAGTTTTAATGTCTTTTTGATTGTAACATACAAGTAGCTAATGTTTAGAAATTTTAAAATAAATATTTCTGTTTTACCTAGATCTATTTTTTCCCCTTAAAGTTTAACATGTTACACATAGATTATCTTAAAAATTACCTTCTACAATTTACAGAGATATAGATTATATTCTATATGTTACATTTTTTTCATATTTAAATATTTTCATGTTCACGTTCTAGGTAATTCTTAACATATTCCTCGATTAAATAAAATTTTATTTATTTACATGTTTTGTGTTTTAGGAGGTGGACAGGGATGAATTCGACCATGTCCATGTACATGGATAGGCCCGAACAGGGAAAAACCTCCGATCATTTTTAAGTGTAATACATATTCTCACAATCGCTCACCTAGCGATTGAGTTTGATAAAGAGTGGAAAATAATGCAATACGTTCAAGATCTTGTATTAATTACTCGAATGACTTCAAAATGATTCTCTTACTTTTAGTTTTCTATGTATTCATCTATGAAAAATATAGAAACCACTCATAGTCACTTGGATCAGATAATTATTATGTGCACTTTATAATCTCAAAATCAACTTGAAACACATCCCAAGATGTAAAATCCGAATAATACTGGTGTACCTAGGTCGAATGAAATATAAAATAGATACATTCTGCCCTATATGTATTCTAATACAACATACAAATATCCAAGACTTGAAAAGTTTGAAGGTAAGTCTAAACTATTGATTTTAAATTAATTTAATTTTAAAATTAGTGGAAAATGAAATTTGAGTCCAATCCACTTAGTCCCATTTCTCCTTGAAGAAAATATGTAAAAATGAGTTCTATTTAGGGCCATATAAAAGAGAGGGCAACCCATTGGATATTTACGTTTTCTTCTTTTATTTTTTTTCTTGGTTAAGTACCAAGTTGAAATAATGTGTGACCCTCTTATCTCTCGAGATGGTCCATGAGACCTAGGAGCAATTAAGAAGGGCATGATCACATCATTGATCTTCCTTGTTTGATGGTATGATAAAATATTATAAGTTATATCATAAGACTCATGTTGACATTATGCCATTAAAGCAGAACTTACCTTGTTGACTTTGTCTTGAAACCCCCCTTACTTGATTTACGCCCCCCCTTAATTGTTGTGTGGGTTTTTGGTTTTGTTATTTTCTTCTTCCTAAAGAAAGTTATTTGCCTTGACTTTGGATCCCCTCTCCTTGAATTATTTTTTTCTTGTTGATTTTTATGATTTAACAATTAATATTTTATGTTAGAAAATATTATTTGTTTAAATTGTTTAATTATCTAGGTTTAAAACTAACCCTAAAGTTAGGACTAATATGCTAGCCCTAAACTACCTACCAAAACTATAAAAGAGACATATCCTCACTCTTTACACACACTCTCTCTTCTAAGACGAGTTTTGATCTGAGGTTTTCTATGACTCCTTCTTCTTCAGATTGTTGAGTGGTTGTGACCCCTCTAGGACAGTTCTTATTAGTGTATTAAGCCAGCATGGGCTTACTTCTCCAACCTCTTGTTTTCTCTGACCCCTAAGGGTATTTTCCATCTTGCCGCAGGTCTCTTCTTGGTTGTTGTTTAGAGTTTCTGGTTCTCCTTGCTGGTGACTGTTGGTCACTATAATTGCTTAATTAATTTCAAACAACCAAGTGATACATAAATTGTCAACCCATGGAAGTCTGTTATTTCAAAGATAACCACGCACTATATATGCTCAATTCCAAAAGAAACTTAAAGTTGTAGTAAAGGAAACTATATTAATCACACTTGCCCTGAATGAACTGAAGTTCTGACTTAAATTACAGGAAATCAACCTACCTATTGCAGATCTTAAAGATTAATCTAAGGAATCCTGGATTACATTAAAATAAGAATTGCAACAGGAAAGAACAACTATCTTGTAACCAGAGAATAGGACCCTTACTCTCAAGCAGAGACTTTAGCACCTTATTTCTGATTAACACTCTTTCATGAAAACAATAATGCAGAGAAAGTTAACTCTATCTAGCAGAGAACAAGGCCATCTAATTCCTTCCTTTCTAAGCAGGAACCCTTAGCATTATTTCTGATTAGCACACTTGCAGAAATGATTGAAATCAATAGAGAACAAGATATTATGATCCCTTCCTTTCTAAGAAGGAACCCTTAACCCAGTCTCTGGCTAGCACACTTGTAAAAATAATTGAACTCTACAGAGAACAAGATATTCTGATCCCTTCCTTTCTAAGCAGGAACCCTTAACCCAGTCTCTGGCTAGCACACTTGCAGAAATAATGGAAATCTACAGAGAACRRGAYATTCTRATCCCTTCCTTTCTAAGCARGAACCCTTAACCYWGTCTCTGGCTAGYACACTTGYAGRAATAATKGAAATMTAYAGAGAACAAGATATTCYGATCCCTTCCTTTCTAAGCARGAACCCTTAACCYAGTCTCTRGCTAGCACACTTGCAGAAATAATTGAAATCTACAGAGAACAAGATATTMTGATCCCTTCCYTTCTAAGCARGAACCCTTAACCCAGTCTCTGGCTAGCACACTTGCAGGAATAATGGAAATCTACAGAGAACAAGATATTCTTATCCCTTCCTTTCTAAGAAGGAATCCTTAACCCAGTCTCCRGCTAGCMTCATAAAKTCATCACACAAKATTGCTAACAAAAAGAATGTAACATTCAATAAACCAAAGTTCTTAACAAGACAGAGTTCAGTAGTGTTTCAGCAAAGCAGAATTCATTAAAAGTAGTGTTTCATCATATGAAAGTTAATTAAGTCATAAACAGAAATTATACTAACACACTCTAAAACTAATGGGTGAATCTTGTGAAGAAGGTGGGCCCTCCCTTCTCACAAGATTCCCCTGACACAAGAAAGCTAGAGAAGGGTACTCAAAGCAGTCTTTTATTCATCTATCAAAATATCATATTACAGTCTGAAGATGAAGTATGTCCCTCTCTCTGAAGCTTTTCAATACATAAAAGTTCCCTCCTTCGAATGATGATTTCCTCTTATTTAAAGAGGGAATCCCTTCGATACAATTGATAAAAAATTACAATGTGTATCTGAGTCCTATCTTTAGTCGGATCTACTTTCTAAACCAGAATAGGATGTCCTAGTCTCGCACAACAAAATGCTATTACAGGAGCTGAATGAGGTATTGTTGTTATGACTGGAGTAATAGCTTCTTGTCGTTGCTACTAATGTTGTTTCAGCATCACAATTCGCGGGTTGTTTCAGCCACATGAATTGCGCTCTTGACTGTGTCGGCTTTCTTATGTAGAATCGACGGTTGGTGTTTGTTGACCGCTGACTGTAATAGCTTCCTTTGTGTTTCAGCATCGTTGGTTCTGGTGGTCTCCTCTGTGTTTCGGCATCTGCAGCTCTGGACTATGTAGCAGCTCTGTGTTTCAGCATCTGCAACTCCAGACTATGTAACAGCTCTGTGTTTCAGCATCTGCGACCTCGAACTGTGTAACAGCTCTGTGTTTCAGCATCTACGACTCCGGGTTGTGTAACAGCTCTGTGTTTCAGCCTCTGTGACCTGGAATGTGTAACAGCTCTGTGTTTCAGTAACAGGCTTCAAATGCTAATCTGTAGTCTAATCAATGGTTAAGTATGAAAGTGATGTAAAATATTATGCAAAACAGATTAAACGTATAGTAATGAGAAGGGACGTTGTATACCTCTGGAATGATCAGATAAAGTGATAGTATGAGTTTAAATATGGGTGATCAAGAGTAGAATAGTGGCAAAAAATATAGGCAAAAAGGTAAATTGTGTGGTCCTAACATCCCCCCCAACTCAAGGTGTTGCGTGTCCTCAGGCAACTCACTCTGAATCAGAGTCTGGATACTGACTCTGAGCATGTAAGTTACTCAAGCAGTAACTTTGGGACGTACTGTCTGTTGGCATTATGAACCCTTGGACCTGCTATAATCTTTGCCATGCTATTGTTTCTGCCATCTTAGGCAGCTTATAACTGACTTGATACCTTTCTATTGGCAACCAGAGGATGGGGAAATAAAACCAGTACCCTATCCAGTTTTCAGCATAATGCCTAACACACTAGATGTAGCTGGGTATCCTGGAAATTGCTACCTCTAGGTTGGCAGGACCAAAAGGATTGTGCTCTTGTCTCTTCTCCATGAATTGCTGCCAAAATAGGTTATTGGCCTGGAGGGAAGGAATCTCTATGGATCTGATGATGTGCTGACAATCCTGGAGCACTTCTGACTGTAGCTGTTGAACATGTTTAGTCACCCCTGGTTGTTTTAAGAACTCATAATATTCTGTGATAAAAGTGGTTGTCGTCTGTGGTTCTGGTCTAATCCAGAGGAGGTGATTATCTTCATTTTGCTTAGCAGCCAAAAAGTCATCTTGCCACAAAATCGGATTATAGAGAAAGGAAGTGAATGCTCGAATTTGAATATCCCCAACAAGGGGATTTATGTTTAGCAGCCTGTTTTCGGGAATGGCCTAATTATGGAAGTATGCCTCACAAAGGAGGTGTTGATCCCTAGTAGAGGCTACTACAAAAGTCTTGACAAAATCTGCTGGTTGTATTACTCCATGGGGTTTACCTTCTATAATGGATTTTATCTGAAGCCATGTGAGTCTCTCCATAAGGAATAAGGAGTAGTTACAAGATGAATTTCTTGTGGCCAATAGCTTCTGTACCAAATCAAATATCAGGACCAATCTTCCTTTCAAGTCTTTGTTCTTCTTCTTGAGGTCACGAGCTTTCTAGCATGTCTATTCTAATGCTTCCCAATTTGAGTAAGTATGATTTATCTAGATTTGTCTATGCACTTGCAGGTTTTTGGATTATGTTTTAGCATACTCTTTCTTCAATTTTTGTATTTCTACATGCTCATCCCATAGCTGAGTCTGTGTTTCAGCGTTGGAAGTAGTGGGATGAGGTAAGGTTTGAGTAGATTGTTCCCTGGAAGTGGAGAGATTGATCTGGTTGGGAGGTGTAAATTCCTCCATGGGCATTGTTTGCACAGCCTTGTTGACAATAGTAGGGGCTTCTTTTGTTGCAATGCAGGGTTTAGTCTTGAGCCTGGGAGGGCCTGTTGGTTCTTGTGTTGCAGCAAGTTCAGTCGTGAGCTTGCTAGGGCCTGCTGGTTCTTGTGTTGCAGCAGGTTCAGTTTTGAGCTTGGTAGGGCCTGTTGGTTCTTGTGTTGCAGTAGGTTCTTCCTTGACTTCAAAAGGTGAAGGAGTAGGGGCTGCTCCTGGCACTGGGACTTGAATCACCTTATAGCCTGCCTGATAGTAAATATCTCCACATTGGCAACACATATATTCTTTGCACAAGCTTTCTGTAGTTTTCTCTGACAAGGTTGCTATACGGTCTAAGGTGTACAAATTTATACAAATTTAGTTCCTTTTCATATGCTTCCTTTGCCTTGGCTAGTTCCTACTTATATGCTTCTAGTTCTGACTTTAAAAACTCGTTTTCCTGCAAGACAGATGCCATTGTTGCTTCTGGTTGTTGGGAAGGAGCAGTAGGAATGGTGGCTGTTGCTTGTGTCTTAGCTTCTTGGTGTAAGAAAAGTAAAGTTGCAGCACCCTCAACCTCTAATTCCTGTATATCAATTTCAATATCAGTGGTTGGTTCTTGTGTTTCAGCCACTGAATGGGTAGCTGGTTTTTCAGCCACTTTACTTGAGGAGGGTGGTGTTGCATCATTCTGGGCCTGTGATTCCTGTAATTCAATTTCAATATTAGTGGCTAGTTCTTGTGTTTCAGCCAATAGATGGGTAGTTGGTTCTTGTGTTTCAACTACTTTATTTGAAATAAATGACGTCTGGGTATTTGGTTCCTGTAACTCAATTTCAATGTCAGCAGCTGATTCTTGTGTTTCAGCCGTAGCTGTTTCTTGTGTTTCATCTATGGCTGGTTCTTGTGTTTCAGCCACTGAGCGGGTAGCTGGTTCTTGTGTTTCAGCTACTTTATGTGAGACAGATGATGTTACAGTATCCTGGGCATCTGGTTCTTGTGTTTCAGTGCCCGTGGTTGGAATAGGAAAAGATCCTGGGATTGGGTAGGTTGGAGCTGTACGGGGTATCAGTTGAATCGGTGGGGAATCTAGGGTAGTGGTCATAAAGGGTGGCCTTGTTGAGGCTCTTGTTCACTTTTTCCGTAACAAGGGTGGAAAGAGGGGAGTTTGCTTTCGTTTTCGTGAAGGTCTTTCTTCAATGATGGGGCAGGAGGGATTATCCGGTTCAGAGTCATCGCTAAGAATATGAGGGGCGGGAGTGGATGACTCTGGTACGGTATGCGGTGGATTTGGTATGGTAGGGGGACTAGTTGGTTCCGTGGGTGGGCTATTGGGTACTTCAGAGGAGTTTGGGGGGTTTTGCGGTTGCTGCTCCTGAGGATTTTCAGGAACTTCGACAGCTGGTTGGGGGTTTATGGGTGGGTTGTTTAGTGGACGGTTTTGTTGAGCAAAACCCCTGTGGATGAGCAATTGGACAAGATGGTGGTGGGTGAGTGAAAGGGTTGGATCTTTATCCTTTCTACAATAATGTGTCATATTTTTCAAACAGCCCAGCAAATAATAAGGAATATTGACCCGTCTGTTATGCCTTAAATGAGAAAGAAGAAGAAAGTCATGCTGATAAACTACCTGATATCAGCCTTCGTAGGTCAAGTAATGTTTGATGAACCTTGCGACTTCTGGCCATGGGGGTGGCAATGAGCTGAGTTGTACACCCTGCCTTTCAGTTCAATTCGTTCCTCGGGCAGGAAGAAGTTCTGCTGAACATTCCCAATGATATGTTTTCGGCTGAACATGCAAGCGTCGTCGATAGGGAGGCCTGAGACCTCTTCTATGTCTTCCTCTATTACTGATATTCGGACCCCTTCGACGACAGAATGGTCCTCCTGAAGATTTCGGGCGAATTGCAGGACCTGTTGTTCATTATACCCCTGAAGTCTTTGGAAGTAATTGAGCCATCCTGCCTGCTGGAAGATTTGATACGCTGTTGGATAGTGTTCTAACAGTGCTATGGTGGCGGGCTCATTCCATATGACAGATCCTCCCATGGCTACCAGCTTGGTAAGATATAGCATCGAGGGTTTGTGTATCAGCTTCTGCGCAGAGTGAGTTTTTCGAGCGATGTTATGCAGGAATAGTGGTTAAATGCACGAAAGGGTGGTGAATTAGGGATGGTGGAGGTGAAATCAGGTGAAATGATGGTATCATGGATTTGATGTGTACTTCCCCTCCTGTCAAGTGCGGCTAGTAATAATTGCACTTGAATGGTCATAATGACATAGAATCTTTCTCATTAACTATAGCCTAACTGAATTACATAAAATTTACATACCTCACCTTACCATTTGATTCATTCTGCAAACAACATATCATGCCTGTCAGTGGTAGTCCTGTCATGGCGGAGTCTTTTGATCTAATAGATGAATTGTGTCGAGGATTTTCTATCTAGAAGGACAAACTGTAATCTGAGGGCATAAAAGCTTGCTGACAGACGATGGTAAAAGACGAGTGTTTCAGCAATAGAGAAAGACGAAACAATTGTTGTAGATGAAGAAATCTTGAGCAATTGTGTTTCAGCATCGGAAGAAAGTCAAAAGTGTTGAACGGTGGTGTTTCAGCATTGGGAGAAAGTCAACAGTGTTGAACAGTGGTGTTTCAGCATCGGAAAAAAAAAATAGTGAAAAGTTACTGGTAATGGTGTTTCAGCAATAGAAGGGGAAAGGCGAAACAAGTGCTGGACAGAATTGTTTCATCGATGAAAATGGTGAGGAAATGGCAGACTGGAGTGTTTTGGGAGTGGGAAGAATAAAAAGTGTTGAACAGTAGTGTTTCAGCATCAGGAAAAATAGTGAAAAGTTACTGGTAATGGTGTTTCAGCAACAGAAGGGAAAAGGTGAAACAATTGCTAGACGGAGTTGTTTTGTCGATGAAAATGGTGAGGAAATGGCGGACTGGAGTGTTTTGGGAGTGGGAAGAATAAAAAGTGCTGAACAATAGTGTTTCAGCATCAGGAAAAATAGTGAAAAGTTGTTGGTAATGGTGTTTCAGCAACAGAAGGGAAAAGGAGAAACAATTGTTGGACGGAGTTGTTTCGTCGATGAAAATGGTGAGGAAATGGCAGACTGGAGTGTTTTGGGAGTGGGAAGAATAAAAAAGAGTGTTGAACAGTGGTGTTTTAGCATCAAGAAAAATAGTGAAAAGTTGCTGGTAATGGTGTTTCAGCAATAGAAGGGAAAAGGAAAAACAATTGTTGGATGGAGTTGTTTCGTCAATGAAAATGGTGAGGAAATGAGAAAAAGTGGTAAAAAGGTTGCTGAATGTGATGGGAAAAAGTGTGAGTTTGGTGGTAGTGGTGTTTCAGTAATGAAGGAAAGGGAACAGATTGCTGACAGTGGTGTTTCGGCAACAGAGAAAAGTCAAAAGTGCTGAAGGGTGGTGGTTCAGCATCGGAGGCAAGTCAAGAGTGTTGAACAGTGGTGTTTCAGCATCGAAAGAAAGTCATCAGTGTTGATCAGTGGTGTTTCAACATCGGGAAATCTTTTCTCTTTGAAGTAGGATTGTCCTTTCCTGGTGGCCTGTGCTTCGATCGAGGATTCTGTAAAAATCGACTGTAGCATGGTATTTCTTGGCAAGGATTATTAGTGAATAAAATCTAATCTAATCTAATACTAAAGAAAATTTACTTAAAAGAATTAATTGCTATTAGGGGTAGAAACTCTCTCAACTAAAAGGAACTGGGTGTCTGCCATGCATGTGGCCTTAAAATCTTCTTTAGAAATTGGTCGCTGATATAGACGGAGCCGATGACCATTTACAAGTAACGGGGTTTTGGAGTCATCGATTGTGAGGAGCCTTACTGTTCCATTGGGGAAAACTATGTCTACTTCGTAAGGTCCAAGCCATCTGGTACGCAGTTTCCCTTGAAATTCTTTGAACTGGGAATCATACAGTAGGGCCCAGATACCTTTTTGAAACTGCTTGTTCTTGATATTTTTGTCATGCCATTTTGATCTTTGCTATTGAATTATGGTTGTTTGCTGAATGGCATCTAATATTTTCTCCTCCAATTCATTAAGCTGTTGCAACCTGGTTGTCTGTGCATCAGTTAAATCAAGGTTGACAACTAAAGCAGTCCTTAAGGTTTTTATCTCAAATTCCATAGGAAAGAGAACACTCTTTCCATACACTAATTCATAGGGAGAGAATCCTGTAGTATTTCTCCAGGTAGTTCTATAGGCCCATAGTGCTTCCGGGAGCTTGTAGGACCAATCCTTTCTATTTTCCTTCACTATTTTTGTGAGAATGACTTCTATTACTTTGTTTGTGCTTTCCACCTGTCCATTGGCTTGGAGGTGGTATGATGTAGTCATTCTCTATTGAATATGATATTTCTAAAGGGTGTCTTTGAACCCATGAGAAGTGAAAGGAGGTTCTCCATCTATAACTAATTCTCTTGGAATTCCAAATCTGGTGAAGATGTCTTTAAATAAGAAATCTATAACTGCTTCTTCAGTCGCTCTGTGGAGTGCCTTGGCTTCCACCCATTTAGTCATGTA
>JZKD02S1337010.1:148162-186399 GCA_000966675.3 Picea glauca | reverse complement strand
GACTCTAGAAAATGTGGTGTCCCTGCTGTTTAATCTGTTTCTTGAAGCTCCCCTTGAACATATTTTGCATAAATTGACAATTTCATCATATGATTCCTTGGATATGTCCCCTTTTTCCAAGCATGTTCAGCATATCTAGACAATCATCCCTTACCCCTTTTAATAAAATATTTTTGAGAATATCCTTACTTACATTGGGATGATTGGATATTTGTAGATTGTATTGTAGCCTTTCCACAAAGTCTTCTAGATTCTCGTCCTCTTTCTGCATCATCTTAAATAGCTCCTCCCTCTTTTCTCTCGTTCGACGGTAGTCCTGGTATTTGTTTAGAAATTTTTGTTTCATTTGGTCCCATGTTGTGATTACATGGCCTCCAAGACTCATAAACCATCTTAGTGCATTCCCTTTTAGTGTTGTTGGGAATAACTTTAGTTTTTGAGCATTAGAAACGTAATCATAACTCCTACATAATATATCAAACTCAAACAGAAATTCATCAGGATCCTCTGAAGATAGACCATGAAAATTAGGCAATGCTGAGAGTGGAATGTTTTTCATGGGGGCTGCTCCTCTAGGGAGATCACCAATAGGGAATCCTAATGTAGAGAAATAATTTTCATCTTTTACCACTCCTTCAGGACCTGCCTGTTCTTCGTGATGCAATTCTTCATTGTACTCATCCATGTTTTCCTTTGTTTGCTCCCCTGCTGCACTTTCTCTATCCTCAATGTCTCCTACTAGCTTCTGGACTATCTCCAGACTCCAAACTTCTTTCGTTATTCCAAAAACTGCTTGGAATGAAGGTTGGGAGTTTTGTTTTCGAAGATTTGGTCATTGAGCATCAGATTCAAACTTCGATAGAATCTCGTTGATGTAAGTCTTTCTTCCTCCTTTTCCTTTTCCCTTGCCACCTGTAGGGTTAGTGTCTTTGGGGTCTTTCATGCAATCTTTTTATCTAAAGAAAAAAATCATAAGTTCTTTTGAAATCTATAGCTACCTTCCCCGACAGCGGTGCCAAAATGTTGGTCACTATAATTGCTTAATTAATTTCAAACAACCAAGTGATACATAAATTGTCAACCTAGGGAAGTCTGTTATTTCAAAGATAACCACGCACTATATATGCTCAATTCCAAAAGCAACTTTAAGTTGTAGTAAAGGAAACTATATTAATCACACTTGCCCTGAATGAACTGAAGTTCTGACTTAAATTACAAGAAAGAAACCTACCTATTACAGATCTTAAAGATTAATCTAAGGAATCCTCGATTACATTAAAATAACAATTGCAACAGGAAAGAAAAACTATCTTGTAACCAGAGAACAGGACCCTTACTCTCAAGCAGAGACTTCAACACCTTATTTCTGATTAACACTCTTTCATGAAAACAGTAATGCAGAGAAAGTTAACTCTATCTAGCAGAGAACAAGGCCATCTAATTCCTTCCTTTCTAAGAAGGAACCCTTAGCCTTATTTCTGATTAGCACACTTGCAGAAATGATTGAAATCTACAGAGAACAAGATATTATGATCTCTTCCTTTCTAAGTAGGAACCCTTAACCCAATCTCTGGCTAGCACACTTGCAGAAATAATGGAAATCTACAAAGAACAAGATATTCTGATCCCTTCCTTTCTAAGCAGGAACCCTTAACCCAGTCTCTGGCTAGCACACTTGTAGAAATAATGGAAATCTATAGAGAACAAGATATTCTAATCCCTTCCTTTCTAAGAAGGAACCCTTAACCCAGTCTCTGGCTAGCACACTTGCAGAAATAATTGAAATCTACAGAGAACAAGATATTTTGATCCCTTCCTTTCTAACCAGGAACCCTTAACCCAGTCTCTAGCTATCACACTTGCAGAAATAATTGAAATCTACAGAGAACAAGATATTCTGATCCCTTCCCTTCTAAGAAAGAACCCTTAACCCAGTCTCCGGCTAGCCTCATAAAGTCATCACACAAGATTTTTAACAAAAAGAATGTAATATTCAATAAACCAAAGTTCTTAACAAGACAGAGTTCAATAGTGTTTCAACAAAGCATAATTCATTAAAAGTAGTGTTTCATCATATGAAAGTTAATTAAGTCATAAACAGAAATTATACTAACACACTCTAAAACTAATGGGTGAATCTTGTGAAGAAGGTGGGCCCTCCCTTCTCACAAGATTCCCCTGAAACAAGAAAGCTAGAGAAGGGTACTCAAAGCAGTCTTTTATTCATCTATCAAAATATCATACTACAGTCTGAAGATGAAGTACGTCCCTCTCTCTGAAGCTTTTCAATACATAAAAGTTCCCTCCTTCGAATGATGATTTCCTCTTATTTAAAGAGGGAATCCCTTCGATACAATTGATCAAAAATTACAATGTGTATCTGAGTCCTATCTTTAGTCGGATCTACTTTCTAAACCGGAATAGGATGTCCTAGTCTCGTGCAACAGAATGCTATTACAGGAGTTGAATGAGGTATTGTTGTTATGACTGGAGTAACAGCTTCTTCTCATTGCTGCTGATGTTGTTTTAGCATCGCAATTCGCGAGCTGTTTCAGCCACGTGAATTGCACTCTTGACTGTGTCAGCTTTCTTATGTAGGAGCAACGGTTGGTGCTTGTTGACCACTGACTGTAACGACTTCCTTTGTGTTTCAGCATCATTGGTTCTGGCGATCTCCTCTGTGTTTCAGCATCTGCAGCTCTGGACTGTGTAACAGCTCTATGTTTCAGCATCTGCGACTTCAGACTGTGTAACAACTCTATGTTTCAGCATCTGTGACCTCGGACTGTGTAACAGCTCTGTGTTTCAACATCCGTGACTCTGGGCTGTGTAACAGCTCTATGTTTCATCATCTGCGACCTGGACTGTGTAACAGCTCTGTGTTTCAGCAACAGGCTTCAAATGCTAATCTGCAGTCTAATCAATGGTTAAGTATGCAAGTGATGTAAAATATTATGCAAAACAGATTAAACGTATAGTAATGAGAAGGGACATTGTATACCTTTGGAATGATCAGATAAAGTGATAGTATGAGTCTAAATATGGGTGATCAAGAGTATAATAGTGGCAAAAAGTATGGGCAAAAAGGTACATTGTGTGGTCCTAATAGTGACGTCCTCATCTTCTCCTTGTTGTTGTAGCCCTCCTCATCTCCTTGTTGGTGTCGCCCTCCTCATCTCCTTGTCGATGCCACCATGTGTATGTTGCTGATGTACTCTTCTATTGTTGGTGCCACCTGTGTATTTTTTTTATTAGTCTTTTTATATTTTACCCTAAAAGTTCTTCTTGGCAATTTGTTCTAAGTGTCATGATGAGATCTTCCCCGAGGGTTTGATCAATGATCCGTTGAATTTTTTTCTGCGCATATATCTAAGAGGATAGCAACAACATATTAGGTAATATTGTTTCTTGCTTCAACTAAGTAAATGTTCTGTCAGTTATTGTTTTTAGGCTACCAAATTATGGATCAGAAGTTTTAATGTCTTGCTGATTGTAACATACAAGTAGCTAATGTTTAGAAATTAAAATAAATATTATTGTTTTAGCTAACTATATTTTTTGCCCTTAAATTTTAACATGTTACACATAGATTATCTTAAAAATTACCTTCTACAATTTACACAAATATAGATTATCTTCTACATGTTACATTGTTTTTATATTTAAAATTAGTGGAAAATGAAATTTGAGTCCAATCCACATAGTCCCATTTCACCTTGAAGAAAACATGTAAAAATGAGTTCTATTTATGGCCATATAAAAGAGAGGGTAACCCATTGGATATTTACATTTTCTTCTTTTATTTTGTTTCTTGGTTAAGTACCAAGCTGAGATAATGTGTGACCCTTTTCTCTCCCGAGATGGTCCATGAGACCTAGGAGCAGTTAAGAAGGGCATGATCACATCATTGACTTTGGATCCCCTCTCCTTGACTTGTTTTTTCTTGTTGATTTTTATGATTTAACAATTAATATTTTATGTTATAAATTATTATTTGTTTAAATTATTTAATTATTATATTTTAAACCTAACCCTAAAGTTAGCACTAATATGCTATTCCTAACCTACCTACCAAAACTTAAAAAGAGACCTATCATCACTCTTTACACACACACTCTCTTCTAAGTCGAGTTCTGATTTGATGTTTTCTGTGGCTCCTTCTTGTTCAAATTGTTGAGTGGTTGTGACTCCTCTAGGATAGTTCTTCTTGGTGTATTAAGCCACTGTGGACTTACCTCTCCAACGTCTTGTTGTTGTTGAAACCTAAGGGTCATTTCCATATTGTCGCAGGTATATTCTTGGTTGTTGTTTGGGGTTTGGGGTTCTCCTTGTTGGTATTTCCCTCCTCATTTCCTTACTGGTGTAGCCCTCATCATCTCCTTGTTGATGCCACCCTATGTATGTTTTCGTTGTCCTCTTCTATTGTTGGTGCCACATGTGTTTGTTGCTGGTTAGTTTTTTGATATTTTACCCTAAAAGTTCTTCTTGGAAATTTATTCTAAGTTTCATGATGAGATATGCTCTGAGGGTTTGATCAATGATCCCTTGAATCTTTTTATGAGCATATGTATAAGAGGATACAACAACATATCAGGTAATATTGTTTCTTGTTTCAGCTAAGTAAATGTTTTGTCAGTTATTGTTTTTAGGCTACTAGATTATAGATCAGAATTTTTAATGTCTTATTGATTGTAACATACAAGTACCTAATGTTTAGAAATTAAAATAAATATTTTTGTTTTATATAGCTATATTTTTTTCCCTTAAATTTTAACATGTTACACATAGATTATCTTAAAAATTACCTTCTACAATTTACACAGATATAGATTATCTTCTACATGTTACATTTTTTTTATATTTAAATATTTTCATGTTCATTATATATATCATCAGTCACAAATATAGTTTTTAGTTTTTTCAATATATGTCTTCGATGCTTTGAAGTTTGTAACATCCCTCTCTTGAGCACACCCATTGTGACTTATTCTTGTGGAAACTTGTGTGCAAGTTATCCGGTTCACTATATGATTGACTGATTTTATTATGGAGCATGATGATGTTTGTGGATTTGATGATATTTTATTTTATGATATTTATATCGACAAGTGCTATTGATAGGTTTTCCTGAGTGTGCAGGACTCTGGACATTTCAGAATGTCGATGGCATCAAAGGATCTCCTTGGACTCTGAATCAAGCCAGAGAGAGGATGGTTATAGTTTGAATGTTTTGATATTACATATGTGGCATATGACTAGATATTATTATTTTGATTGTTAACGTTGAAACGTGTCGTTGACGGATGCAGGATGACGATAGATTGATAACCAGACCCACATTAGGAGTGAAGGGGTAACACACGAAAACTAAAGACATTGAGGGAGAGGTGTGGCAGCAGCAACCCTGCCACAACCTACTAGCACTCTCGTTGTGGCTCGAACTATAGGTTAGCGATTACCTAGTTCGAGAAGACCCACGATGTCGTGAGGGAAGACTGTGATAGTCGCTCATGCTGATTCTAAGGGCACACAATAAGGTAGGGTCCTTATTCCTTAGAATCCCTTAGTCTCCCACAAGGTCACTTGACGGAATATTGACTCCAGGGGTTTGACATCTACCAAATTCAGTCAAGAGGTGAGTGGCACTCTTGGAGCACATAGTGAGTCTTAAAGGGAATGTCGCACAAATAAAACGGAAAGAGGTGAGTGGCACCCTTGGATCATTTAGTGCGTCTTGAAGGGAATGTAGCAATTTTAACCATGGTAAGTGAATAAACCTAGTGCCTAGAACAATATGCCTCCTTAGGACCTCGTCGGCCTTAAAATCAATGTTGTGATGAGTAAAGTTTAATAACAAATTTTCCCTTAAGAACTATCGCCAAGCCTAGTGAATTTAAAACCTAGGTCTAAGTAGAACCTTTGAAAAAAAAAAAAACTAATTAGACATGTAACAAGAAGGGGGTAAAGAAAATTCAAACATTAATAATTAAAGTAAATTTTTAATGGAGAATTAATTTATTAAAGGGGTAAATTTTTTTCTTTGTCTAAACTTGCTAATTCTAAACTAGTTAAAAAGGGAACTTAAAGAAAAGGGAAAACTTAAAGAAAAAGGGGAATGTCTAACTTAGTAAGTAATCTAGCCTTGGAAATTTCTATTTTTGAACTCAAATAGGATTTATGTAAGGTGTAAGTCATTTAAGAATTGTAAGAGAATATAGGGACACCGAGGAGCGTTTTTAGGAACGCTTTTAGGTGGGTGAGAGAAATAGGCAAATTTAATTAATTAATAAATTGATTTTCTAGTGCAACTAATGGATCAAGTGACATGTGTACGGGGGAGGTTTATATTAATTGAATTTAATAAAAATAATCTAAAGAGGGTTTGGGAAAGTAATCACTAAGAAAAATCTATAAAAAGAATGGTGGAGGAGGAGTATGAAGCACGACTGGTAGGCGTAAGGTTACGCTGCCGATATTTTTCTTAACTAATTTTACCTGGTGGGAGTTGGGATGCCCAGCTCGAAAGGGAGTGTTAGCTCGACCTTGCAAGGAAAGATGGGAGCTATATTTTCCTTGGTTTGTGTGCACGACCCTTTTGCGGCTCAGGGGAATCAGGGGGAAGAAGAGTACCCCTAGTGTTGGTTGGGAGGTACCGGTGAGGTCTCAATGGTTAGCATGCAAGAGCTATATGGAGCGCAAGAACGAGGCATCCACTTCAGATTTTGCACCCTCAGTTACAGTACTTTTAATTGTGTTTAAATTCTTATTTATTTTGATTTAATCTTGTCAATATTTTTTGAAATTCGATGTTAATTTCTGATTCATTCTGCGTTTAATCTCATAAAAAAAATGTGAATTTCAGTGTTAAATTCTATTTCAATTTTGCGTATAATTCCATCGAAAATCGTGAAAATTTTGGCTTTTACATTCTTCTTAACCTCAACGTTTTAATTTACACCCATCCTTGCAAACTTCTTCTTCTCTATGCCCTGTGTTTCTTAGAAAACCCTTGTGCATTGGCGTATACCTTTTCCTATCCCTAAGAACCTCTAGCGTTATATAACTTCAATTTTCTCTTCAATTTTTCTTCAATTAAATACTACCCAAGGAGTAGCCCATGCATCTTGCAAGTAGGTTCTCTTCTTTCCTCTTAAGAAGTCCGCCCATTTTATTAAGTTCCTATAAACTACATGCTCATATGAAATGGAAAGATGTGACCCAAAAAGTGGATTTGTTTCATAGAGATACATTGATGTTGACTAATAATGAAAGCCTAAACACAAGTTCTAGTGATATTAGAGAAGAGAAGACAATAAGAGCAGTGTACTCTCAGATGAAGGTTACTCTCTCGCCATATAGAAAGATTAATAATAACACATGTTTGGAGGGATATCTCAATATTCTAAGTTCAGACCCATTTGTTGAACCTTGTTGGTGTTGTGTTTCATCTGTTATTCGGGTCAGAAGAATATATAAATGTTTCTTCGGATTCTGGTTAAAAACCCATGTTCTGATCATTAGGTTTACCTCTTGTACAATTGCTTTATCTTTCAATACGACATTTCTCTCATCAGGAAAGTTTTATTAACGATGAAAACTAGCCTTTAGTCCTTCTGGAGGACCATCCAACATAAGTTGTGGATGCAGTTAGTTTATATGAAACTATGCGATCAAATTACATGAAGTTAAGGATCCAGTCAATTTATATGAAACTATGAAGTTACTGATTCCTGTAGATTAAAAAAATATTTAATTGTATTATTTAAAATAGTATATAAAGGAAAATGAATTATTTGGTTTTCCTAAATAGTGATGTTGTTTGGATAAATAATTAATTTAAAACTTTAACTTTTCTTTGTTGCACCATGTCCCATTTGACACTTCATACGACTATTATTCAATGTTCTAGGCCCTTCTTTAGTCTAGTATTCGACATCTTTCGACCTTATTCCACTTCCTCATAGTTTGGTCAATGGTGAGACAATCCATCCTCTTTATTTCTACTATGCTCTGCGGATTGTGTTAGCCTCTTTCTCATATACAATCATTAAGTCTTAGTATACCACCTTTGTATATTTGACATGCTAGGATATAGTTGTTATCCTAAGTGTGTTTCTAGATTCCTATATTTCCTCCTCCCAGCTTATCTCCTTTTGAGGTGTCGATGTGAGGACAATTGAGGTGGTTTCATTATTGTATTATATATTTGTATCATTAAGATGAATACAATGTTGAGAATTATGGCTTCAGGCCTTTTCCGCCAATCTTCTTGTCCTAATATTCTTATGCTCAATTTCTTCAATTGGTATTTGAGCAAGGTTGGATGGGTCTGACTCCCTCATGGGATATCCCAGGGAGATAAGAATCTGCGACTATAGTACATGTGACTCAAGTTTCATCTTTAGGTTGGAGTTGGAAATAGCACAGGGGTTCAATGGAATGCTTCAAATCCGATTTCCTGTAGCGTTTTTTTTAGAACTAGATCTACAAGATGTTGCAGATTTGATTTGCTTGAGACGTGTGACCAAGTTTAAAGGCCAGTCATGAGATCCATGATGTGGAGGAAGTGAGATTGTTTCAACTGCAAATCGCACCAGAAATCCACCCACAAAATCAACGAGCTGCAAAACTGTGAGGAAATCGTGCGAATGATGGTAATTTTATGATGGATGATGCTTCAATTCTATGTGTATTCACTAAATGGATAGATCAAACACTGGTTAATGAGATTATAGTTTTTTCATATTTTCTCTCTCTTTTGATTGATTGTGAAGTTTCTTAGATCGTGTGGGAAATAAGTTATCCTCAAATCACCTGCAATATTCTTTTTTTTCATGGGTTTTAATGTTTGTCAATCTAATTCATCCAACGATCCGTCATTGTTGAAAGCCTTCAAATTGAGTTTAGTCGCAAATGAATATCCTCATTTTTTAGTTCATTTATTAGAATAGCGATAGGATACACTAGTCCATCAAGCAAATCCATTGTGATACCCTAGCTCTAGAAACTGTAGAAATAATATCCCTTCCAATGCTAGCCTTCAGATTTAGTCTTCTGCTATAGTAGACTTAGATGAGCTCGTGGATGCATAATAACCATTCTCTACTCTGTTCTCACTACCTCGACACTTGAGTTTTTTCCATCGTTGTGCTTTGTGAAGAATCACTATAACATGAGATTATTAGCATTGTCATTAAAGTCAATGTAGGGAAGTATTAGTAGACAAAACCATGATCCAACATCATGATTTGAGGAGAATCAATGCCAATTTTTTTATTGAAAGAAAAAAAGGTTCAGATGGACGTACCTGACCAACAAAACAAAAGAACAATAAAAGGCGCATACCTGGTACTTGTACACTGATTACCAACCAAGCCATGCATGATATCTAGTGAAGATCAGCCATCTCTCAGTAATGCACCCACCGATCAAGGATCTAGTCTACACCTGCAACATTTGACCAAGCCACGATGATGAAAATGAGGAACTATTTTAAATTTAGATTTTAACTGCCATATTTTTCTTAGAGAAGAAGAAGTGTAATTTTAAAGCCTTGGTATAAGTCTTATGGGGAGGTCTTGATGATATAATTTAAGTATTTAACTTAAAAACTTTTCTTCAAAATATTTGGGAAAAGCATAGTGGTAGTGTTTGAGAGATTATTCAATATTGTATTAAGTTTATTGTATTATCTGAGTTTAGAGTGAGGATGATTACACTCATTATTTTGTAAAATGATTTTGGAGAAGGGAACCTTGTACATGTTATAAGGGAATATTATATAAAAGGTTCAAGGCTTGTAATTGGTATGGGTGCATCATTATGATACCAAGAAGGCATCTCAATAAAATCAAATGTTTTTTCTCTATGTCATAGATCCACCCGAAATTGAATAAGGGGATCTCAAGTACACCTTATGTAGTGTGTGTTGGTGATTTTTTTTAATGTTTGTCTTATGAGATAGTTTACGTCTAGTTTTGACGTTATCCCACATACATGGATGATCCGAAATCGGATCCAGAAACCTGACAGGTCTTGAAAAATGCTCACAAATGAAAGTGCTCGGAATGTGATGAAACCAGTGCCATTGTGTATGTCTTGTCTTCCTGATTCCGACGGTATATTTACTTTGTCAAACGGGCTCCGTATGGAGAAGATATCATGTTCTGTGCGAAAAGCCAAACAGGAAAAAAAAGGGATGACTGTACAGTCCGTATAGTCCACGTGTCATGCTGACTATGCAGACCGTATGGTCCATATAAGTGACATGGAAATCCTAGAAGGTGACATGTGGCAGCTCCAGGAGGTGACACATGTCAGGAAAATTTGGGTGTATGGGTATACAGCTGGACCTATCCTGACGTGACATGTGTCACCACTATAAGGGTGACACGTGGCATGGGTGACATCAGCAGGTGATGTGGTAGGCTAATAGGGCAGTACGATAGGGATGATGTGGCATGCACATGGGAGAATTAGCGATTGACGCGTGTCAGTTTGTGGTTGGTGGTTAAGGTGCCACGTGGCCCAATCGTGGGCTGCCACGTGGCACCCCGTGATTGGTTTATGGTTTTGTGTAAAATTTGGTTATGTCATCGGGGGTCGAACCTGCAACCTCCTATACGGGAAAAGGACTGGTAGGGCTGGGCTAACCTCCCACGCGACCGATGGTTCTTATTAAACATATGGCGCGTTTTGTATTTAAATTTATACAATGGTTCATTCGGCAGTAAAAAGGGTCGGGGCTTAGCCCCATCCCTCAATGCACACCACACGACCACATCACATAGCTGAGAGGGCGGAGGATTGGCAGTTATGGGAGTTATGGGTTGAGCCACGGGTCCTATGGATGCGCCAACAGAACCGGGGGTTAGCGCCAAAATGGGGCCAGTGCATAGCGCATGGCCACATGGCCACCCCCCATATGACCATTCCAGAGGGTGAATGCATGGAATCAGGGGCTATGCCCGATTAAAGTGGTTTTTTTTAATGCTAATTATTGGGTTTTTAATAATGTTAAGCCTATTTTTAATGTATTTTTCCCATTTTTGGGGGATATTGGGCAGTTTTAGAGCCTAAATTTTGGGAGGAAGTTGGAGATGAGCAACCAACTTCCAAGCTATATAACCTGGGCCTATTTCAGGCCATGGGGAGGGCATTCAGAGTAGATTTAGGCTGTAGAGAAGCCAAGCCAAATCCATTTTGATGTAGAGAAGCTTTTGAGAAGGAGACGCTATCAGATCATTTCTGGGAGCTCCGGACATCTGTTTTGGGTGCCATTTTCTTTGCAGGGTTCTAGAGATCTGGATGAACATGACCAGATCAGTATTGTAGCCATTTGGCATTGCAATGATGTACTTTTGAGCTTTTTAATAGAAATAAAGAAACCTCCCCCATAGAGAAAAAGGCCCGGAGACGTAGGCAAAGTTGTGCCGAACTCCATTATCAATCTGCGTGTTATGGTTTACTGTCTTTTATTCCAATTCAGATCTACAAATGTGTATATGGCTGTCATAATTCCTCTTCTTTCCTCATTCCTCACTAAGTTTTCTCAAATGGTTAATTAATGCATGCAAAATTAAAACTCAACCATAGTCATTAAAAGATCCTACGGATCAATGGAGTTCAAAGAAGGTTAATTAAATAAGCACACAATTAATGCCAGTGAAGCACATACATTCAAGCACAATCAAAGCTCTCAATTAAGAAGCAACGAAGATATCAAATTGGCAATCACATCAACATTGGACACACCAAGCTCATAATCATGGACTCAGAGCATCATCAAATTTGAAGATCAACTCAACTTTGAAATCGACATTTATTGTAAACTTGCAAATAGTATTTTTTTTGTAAGTAATCAAGATCAACTATAATTATTTTGTAAGTTTCCAATCAAATCAAGTTGAATTTCTTTGTAAATGAATGCATTCTCGGTTGAGCCCAACACCCAAGATTCATCGTAATTTTGAGTCAAAATTGACAAGGTTGAGTAGTTTACCTCAAATCATTGTAAACATCACAAGTTTGGATGCATTTTTGGTGGTAACCAACATCCTCAACTTCTTGGAGGAAAGTAATAAAAGTTCAAGTGAGTTTGAAACAAATTCAAGTGAGTGAGAAGAGAAAGTGAATGAGAGCTTCAAGCGAGCATGTTCAAATGGATCGAAGTCATGAATTACTAGAGTTTCTGAATACTCTAATAAACACCATTGAATACAAAATAGTAATATTGAACAAAGAAACTCTTCAATTGGTGCTAACTTGTTTGCAAGTGATGCAAGATAAAGTTAAACTTCTTCAATCTCTATCCCAACTATTGAATGATGAGTTGACTAATCTCAAAAATAAATAATGAGTGAAGTATTCTGAACTATTTTTTGTTCAGAACAACCCTCTCTATAATTATGATGATGATGATGATGATGATGATGATCAAGAGTCAGTGAAGGAGAACCTCAACAATCCAACTTTAGAAGCAGCTTGCAATGAAGATGAATCGCAAGAAGAAGATGCCAAAGCATAGAGTGATACAACAAGTATAAGTAAAAGTAAATTTGAAGCATGTCATCAAGTACAAAATTAACTTTCCAAGCCCATCATCAGACCTTGGGAAGAAATAATTTACAACAAGAATAGAACATGACTTGGATATGACAAGGAATTTACCTTTCATATTCCCGATTATTCCAAACCAATCAAGTTCCATAGTGTTGGATTCTGACGCAGACCTCCCTGCCCTAAGGGGTCTATCTGACCTCCTAGTCATGGATCTTTTGTTCACCTTGAGTTGAAGAGACTCTCGGTCCCTGCTAGACCCCTTGAAATCAATAACCCATGGGTCTTCAATAGAACCTCACCTGCACAAAGAGGTGCAAAGCACAGGTCCTTCCCCAAACAATCACGCGATATGTTCACAGGCCCAACTCTAACAACAATTCTCACTTCGATGTTTCATGGATGTTGACATGAAGCGACTCAACATCTCAACCCCTAAAACCCTGACTGCTAAAATCCAGTGCCCTAGATCTAATGGTCTAGATCCATCATGATCTGATGACTTTGACTGTTCTCAGCGTTCTCCACTTTAGGATTTTGAAAAACAATGTGTGCACCCCTTTCTTCAGTGAAAAATTATCCAAACCACATTCACTTGATCAACGGTTTACAAATCATGTAACACAACAACTCAGATCTATCCCTAATTTCACATATCGGGGTTTTAAGAGGTAAGGCTTGACCTTGCTCCCCAATACCACGAATCCCAGATTCCCAAAAACTCAATGGACAACCTTGACTCCACTGGATCAATGACTCAGATCACCTATGTGTAATACACACCGGATGAACCTCTACTTAACCTCCATGTAGCTTATCACGATCAGATGACTCTCGTGGTTTTGACACTCTCCCTCAGAAGTGCTCCACCATCCACTTGAGCTTCGATAATCTTTTGGTAATTCCTCCAGATGTCAACCTGTCTAAACTTAGAGTTCATGGTCGACTTTGAGCTCCACCTCCCTTTGATCTATTCGAAGGCTCTAAACCTCCTGAGCTTAAGCTCCTTTGTTAGTTTCCATATTCAAAGAATCCCTGCACATATACTTAGCACAGTTCTGCAATAACTTCTAGTTATCCACAATATTAACTCTCTACACTCCTTGCAACAAAGACACTCCAACCACTCTATGGGATTGAAGAATTTCAACTCCTCCTCAACCTATGTACTCCTTGCATGACTCTGTGTCTCAGCCACACCTCTGCTGATATAAGCCAATGTTACCTCTCCTGATCTTTCTGAGATAAAACTCAAAACTTTATCATGCACTCTTTGCAGACCTTTCACTGCACTCCTTGCAGGAATTCTTAGGAAGAGAAACAATTGAAACTTATACTTCTATTCTCATAGAATTCATATATTCACCATGAAATAACAAGCACACACATAGCATTGAATCAAATGCATAACAGAGAAATGTAAGCAAACTGTAACATACCATTCAAAAGATAATTACAACAACCATGACACACCATGAAATCGGATCAAAACTTCATTATATTAATCCAAGTGTTCCTGTACATGGTTCAATAGAAAGAACTATCTTCTTAAACAACTTTCTAAAATCTCTGGTTTTTCTTCTCTCCTATTCTCTAGTTCTATCACTTACAATTACAATGAGAATAATATCATTCCATACAACACATGCGAGGGAGATTTCTAGAGTTTTCCCTCCTACTGCTCTAGCTATCTAATCGAAACTAAAAGCTATCTACTTTACATTTATTACAATTTAATGCCTCTATATCCGACAGATGAGAGCAACGCTCAAGATCTGTTTACAATCTCCAAAACATAAATGCAATTACATCCTCCCAGATATTACATTAATGTTCTATCATTCAAACTCAAAACATTTTCAAAATGTGCGTTGGTGCATTTCCAGCTGTCCTTGGCTTTCACACTCACTTTGTTGGCTTTCTTATGATGCTCCTGCATCATACTCCCTTGGCTGAAAAATCCATGAACTCTTGTTCATGAGATTATGTACCATCTTTCCATGTCTTTGGATATCAGCTTCTCTTTCCCAACTGGCATCTTTAATCAGGTGTCCTTTCCATTTTACTAAGTATTCAAAATATGTCTTCCTCCTGGTCTTTTTACCAACTCTCTAATCAATAATATTCTTCATATGTGGCCTTTCATCTACATGCATCTATTTAATCCACTGGACTTCTTTCTGATCCTCTAACCTTTCTATTTCATCTATTCTATAAGGGTACAAATCTGGTACATTGAATATGGGCAATATTCCTACCCCATCGAGTGCTTCAATTTCATAAGCACTAGCCTCAAACTTTCTCAAGATTTTACATGGTCCAATCTTCTTCATCTTTAGCTTATTGTGTGTTCCCATTGGGAACCTTTCCCTTTTGATATGCGCTAAAACCAAATCACCCACTTCAAATTGAATTTCTCTCCCATGTTGATCTGCTTTGTGCTTATATTCTTGGTTAGACTTTTGCAATCGCTCCTTGATTTTACTATGGAGCTCCTGCATTCCTACTACAAAATCGTCAACGCTAACACTCTAGAATTCACTCTGCTCTAAGTCTTTCAACTCAGAACCTCCTCTCGGCTGCATTCCATACACTATCTATAATGGAATTTGTCCTGTGCTCTTATTGGGTGAGTCGTTATATGCAAATTCCTCCTGTGGTAGAATCTGATCCCACTGAGTATGATGTTCAGATACTAAACTCCTCAATAAGTCCCCTAAACTCCTATTCACCACCTCAGTCTGCCCATCCGTCTGAGGATGATATGTTGAGCTAAAATATAGATTTTTCCCCAACTTCTTCCATAGGGTCCTTCAGAAATGACCAACAAATTTGGTATCCTAGTCTGAAACAATACTCTTGGGTAAGCCGTGAATTCTAACAACTTCTTTGAAAAATAGATTTGCAATGTGAGTTGCATCACTAGTTTTCTGACATGGTATAAAATGTGCCATTTTAGAAAATCTATCGACCACCACGAAGATGGAGTCACAACCCCTCTATTTCCTTGGCAGTCCCAACACAAAATCCATGTTTATCGTGTCCCATGACCTCTCTAGTATTGGCAATGGCTGATACAACCTTGTATTCTATCTTTTCCCCTTTGCATGCTGGAAAATCCTGCACCTGTTCATGAATTTCTTAACATTTGTTCTCATCCTTGGCCAATAGTATGAACCATTTAGTTGTGCAGAAGTCTTATCATGCCCAAAATGTCCAGCCAATCCTCCACTGTGCTTTTCCTTCAAAAGGTTCTCTCTCATAGAGCATTTCGGTATACATAATTGATTTCCCCTAAATAACAGTACATCCTGGATCAAGTATTCAGTCCATTGGCTTCTATCTCTGAGAACTAGATTCTCACATGCTTCATAGGCTTCTTTAAAATATGCATCACCTCTGTACATCTCCTTGAGATTGTCAAAACCTAAAGTTTTCACTCGAAATTCCTGCAGAATCAAACATTTCTTTCTTAATGCATCAACAACCTTGTTAGCAGTTCCAGAAATATGTTTTATAACAAAATTAAAATTCTACATATATTCAACCCATTTTTCATGCTTCTGGTTCAATTTCTCCTATCGAGTTATGAATTGTAAAGCATGGTTGTTGCTATACAAGACAAACTCTTTTGGAACCAAGTAATGCCTCCATTTCCTCAATGCTTGTATGACTGCATAAAATTACTTGCCGTACATGGAATATTTCATCTTGGTCTCATTCAGCTTCTCATTGAAGTATGTGATTGGCCTATTGTCTTGACTCAAGATGATCCCAATCGCAAATCCACTTATGTCACATCTCACTTGAAATGTCTTACTGAAATCTAGCAAAACCAAAATTGGTTGTTCGGTTATCTTATCTTTCAGCAACTTGAAACTCTTCTCTTATTCCTCTGTCCAATGAAAAGATTTATGTCTTTTCTTGACTATGTCTATCATTGGTGCACATATCCCACTAAAATTCCTGATGAACTTCCTGAAAAAACTAGCCAATCCATGGAAGCTTCTAACTTCAAAGATACTCCTTAGCGACGACCAATCTTTGATTGCTCTTACCTTCTCCGGATCCATCTTCAATTCATTTGAAGATATTATAAAACCCAAATAAATGAGTTATGTCTTCATGAAGGATGACTTCTTCAAATTTATCAGCAATTTATCTTGCTGTAATATCCTCATTACTGCAGTTAAATGTTTCATATGTTCCCCTTCAGTCTTACTAAAGATCAGTATATCATCAAGAAACACGATTACAAACTTCCCAATAAAATCTTTCAAGACTTTGTTCATCAATCTCATAAAAGTACTTGGTGCATTTGTCAAACCAAACAGCATAAAAAGCCACTCATACAGCTCTTCATTCATCTTGAATGTTGTATTCCATTCATCACCTTCCCTCATTCTAATATGATGATATCCTCTTTTCAAATCAATTTTTGAAAAAAACTTTTCTCCACTCAAGCAATCCATCAAGTCATTCATCCTGGGTAAAGGAAATAAGTACTTGATGGTGATTTTGTTTATAGCTCTCGAGTCTGTACACATTTTCCAACTACTATCTTTCTTCGGACTTAACATTGTTGGAACAATGCATGGACTCAAGCTTTCCATGACCAGCCCTTTGTCCATCAAATCCTAGACTTGTCTCTTAACCTCTTCATTCTCCTGCGACATCAATCTGTACGCTGCTTTGTTTGGTAAACTCACTCTAGGTATGAGATCAATGTGATGACTTATCCTTCTGATGGGTGGCAACGAACAAGGTAATTCATCCAATAATATATCAACAAACTCCTCCAACAGTTCATGAATTTCTCCAGGTAGATCATCTATCCTGGTACTGGTCAATATGACTCTAGGTTTTCTGACCACAACAAACTGCATTTCCTCATTTTTCTTGACTTCCTCAAGAATATCCTTCCCACTCATGAGAAGTATAGTATTGCTCACCTCTATTTTTACCTTCTCATCTTTAATTGGTAGCAACATATGTGTCCTACCATTCTTCTCCAAGGTATATGTTTTCTTTCCTCCATAATGAAGAACATTTCTGTCATATTGCCACAGTCTCCCCAACAAAAGATGAAAGACATCCATGGGAATAACATCACATAAAATTTCATCCTTATATCCCCCTATCTTAAATTCAACTAAACATTGATTAGTGATAGTACCCTGATGTCCTTTTTGTAACCAAGAGACTTTGTATGGGCTCAGATGTGCAACTATCTCCAATTCTAGCTTCTCCACCATTTCCGTGGACACTATATTATTTGTGCTTCCACTATCCACTATTACTTTTCATACCCTGTTCTTGGTCTTGCAATAAGTTCTAAACAAATTGTTTCTCTGGACTATATTTTCCACCTCCTTCTTTGGCTTCTAGAGAATTTTCCTCATCATTAATGACCTTCCACCTTCTACATCTTCTGCCTCAACATTTCTCCCTTGTGCTTCGTAAATTTGAGCTTCACCTCCATCTCTTTTCCTACCAGGACATTCAAAAGATTCATATTTGATCTTTCCACAGACAAAACATTTTATCTCGCCTCCTTTTCCTCTTTCTCTTCCTCTTGTTCATGGAAAAGTATTTTTGTCGACATATTGTCTCCCCTGTGAGATTCCTTCTCTTTCATGGTGAGTATGAGGTTTCTTTTCTTCTTCCTTCAGCTTCTGTGTCCTATCCTAGGCAATTGATTTGTCTCTGTTCTGGTTCCTACCTCTGCCTCCTTGACCTTGTTTTCGGGCCAACTTTTCTTCGGCCTTTAAAGACATTTGATAAGCATCTTCCACATTTCTAATTGTCATCATGCTCATCTTGTCTTGAATGTCATATCTCAAACCATTCATATATCTAGCCACCTTTTCATCATCATTCTCTTGATGACCTGCTCTGATGTTTATCCTGTAGAACTCTTCAGTGTATTCCTTCACTGTCATCCCCTTCTGTCTCAAATTTTTCATTCTTCAAAACAGATTAATCTAGTAGTCTCTGGGTATAAACTTGGCCTTCATTTTTGTAACCATTCTATCTCATCTTTTGATTTTTTGCTTGCCTTTGCAATGCCTATCAACCTCCAGTTCATCCCACCATAGTGTTGCATTCCCCTTAAGTCTAGTGACAACATGTTTTACCTTCTTATATTCCTCGACATCCTCATAGTCGAAGTATTTATCCAAATCTCTAAACTAATCTAGCAGCTCTTCAACGTCTAAGTTGTCTTCATACATCAGAATTTCCATCTTTTCCCTGGCACCAATTCTTGCAACAAATCTGAATAGACGTTCTTCTACAGTGTCCTCAGCTACAACTTCTTCTTCATTTCCCACCTCATTTGCGCTTTCAGCCTCACTGAAATCTCGAACATCAACTGTCTATCTCTGTGTTGTCTCCATGTCATCTAGTTGAGAATGAAGTTATCTCATCTCCCTTTCTATAGCTGGATTGTGCATTGGTCTTTCATGACGTCTTCTGGGCGACATTGCTCAAATCTGTTCCTTACAGAATTTAAATCACAACTTGCCTCTTGTCTCCTCTCACCTATAGAAAAAATATTGAAGGCTCTGATACCACTCTGATGCAGACCCCCCTACCCTAAGGAGTCTGGTTGACCTCCTAGTCATGGATCTTTTGTACACCTTGAGTTGAAGCGAATCTTGGTCCCTGCTGGAACCCTTGAAATCAATAACCTACGGGTCTTCAATAGAACCTCGCCTGCATGAAGGGGTGCAAGGCATAGGTCCTTCCCTAAACAATCACGCAATATGTTCACAGGCCCAACTCTAACGGTGATTCACACTTCTCTATTTCGGGGATGTTGAGGTGAAGCAACTCAACACCTCCACCCTTAAAACCCCAACTCCCAAAATTCGGTGCCCTGGATCCAATGGTCCAGATCCATCACGATCCAACGACTTTGACTGTTCTCGGCGTTCTCCACTTCGGGATTTTGAAAAACAATGTGTGTGCCCCTTTCTCCAGTGAAACTTTCTCCGAACCACATGCGCTTGATAAAAAATTTACAGAGCACATAACACAATGGCTTAGATATAGCCCTAATTTCATGTATCGGGGTTTTAAGAGGTAAGGATTGACCTTGCTCCCCAATACCATGAATCTCAGATTCCTGAAAACTCAATGGACGACCCTAACTCCACTGGATCAATGAATCAGATCACCTATGGGTAATGCACGCCGAATGAACCTCCGCTTAAGCTCCACGTAGCTTATCAGGATCGGAAGATTCTCATGGTTTTGACACTCTTCCTTAGAAGTTCTCCACCGTCCAGTTGAGCTTCGATGATCTTTTGGTAATTCCTCCGGACGTCAACCCGTCTGAACTTAGAGTTCACAGTCGACTTTGAGATCTGCCTCCCTTAGAGCTATTCGGAGGCTCTAAACCTCCCGAGCTTAAGTTCCTTTTCTGGTTTCTGGATTCAAAGAATCCCTGCGCATACACTTAGCACAGTTCTACAATAACTTCTAGTTATCCCCAATATTAACTATGTGCACTCCTTGCAACAAAGATACTCCAACCACTCTGTGGGATTGAATAGTTTCAACTCCTCCCTCGGCCTATGCACTCCTTGCATGGCTCTGTGTCTCAGCCACACCTCTTCTAATATAAGACAACGTTACCTCTCCTGAGCTTTCTAAGAGAAAACTTAGAAATCTGTCATGCACTCTATGTGGAACTTTCACTGCACTCCTTGCAGGAATTCTTAGGAAGAGAAACAATTGAAACTTATACTTCTATTCTCACAGACTTCATACATTCACCATGAAATCACAAGCACACACATAGAATTGAATCAAATGCATAACAGAGAAATGTAAGCAAACTGTAACATACCATTCAAAAGATAATTACAACAACCATGACACACCATGAAATTGGATCAAAACTTCATTATATTAATCCAAGTGTTCCTGTACATGGTTCAATAGCAATAACTATCTGCTTAAACAACTTTCTAAAATCTTTGTTTTTTCCACTCTCCTATTCTCTAGCTCTACCACTTACAATTACAATGAGAATAATATCATTCCATACAACACATGTGAGGGAGCTTTCTAGAGTTTTCCCTCCTACTGCTCTAGCTATCTAATTGAAACTAAAAGCTATCTACTTTACATTTATTACAATTAAATGCCTCTATATCCGACAGATGAGAGAAATGCTCAAGATCTGTTTACAATGTCCAAAACATAAATGCAATTACATCCTCCCAGATATTACATTATTGTTCTATCATTCAAACTCAAAACATTTTCAAAATGTGCGGTGGTGCATTTTCAGCTGTCCTTAGCTTTCACGCTCGATTTTTTGGCTTGCTTATGATGCTTCTGCATCAGATTCCTTCAAGAAGATTCAACTTCACTTGTTCAAGTTCAGCATTAGAATGATAAATGCAAACATTGTAATCGAGTTGGTCACATGGAGAATAATTGTTTTGATCTCCATCCTTGCCAACATTGTGGCAAGCATAACCATTCTTTAGACACATGTTCAACACTGAAGAAACCTACAATATTGAATATTTACTATGAGTGGATTGATCCTTGGCAGTGGTCATCAACAACCAAGCGATTATACAAATCTTACCGAAGAATTCAATCTTGAGTAAAGACCAATCTTGTATCATAAAAAATTTGTACTTCACATAACTGGTCCCCTTACGACGTCGAGCATGGCCCTCACAGGATGATATAACATGTTTTTTCTTTCTGCATGCCCACTTTGTGTTGTACTCAAATGGAACAAGTATGGTACTCTCTCGAGCATAGTAGAAGGGAGTACAATGATGAAACTCTCATGCACCTTAAGGGGGGGAATTCAAAATTCCAGTGAATATGGTTCATGAAACAACTTGAAGTCTCTCCTTCTAGCTGACAAAGGGGGGAATTGATGATGGAATTGAAGATGGTTGTTAAACAGAAAGTTTCAACAACAAGAAACATCAAATATGCTAGATGGGCATGAAAGTTTCCAAATGGGCAACTGTGGTCTGTATATGATAGACTTTAGAACAATCATGGTTCAATACGTTTAAGTTGAATCATACATAATTTGGATGTTAATTTTGATTTTGAGAGAAATGATGTGGATTCTTGGTTCACATAGATGGTCATTCAACCTAGCAGAGGACAGAGGATCCTTCTGCATTGTAGCTTGGCATTTGATTGAGTTGTCAGGCATTTTTAGGGATGTGTTAGACTAAAATTTGATTCAATTCTCTTGGTTCGCTCTCATCAGATTGGATTTTACATTTCTTCCATCCCTTAGTGTGTAGCTCAATTTTTCGTCTCTGGAAGCTCTAGGCTTGAGTGTGGAAAATTGAGCTACTCTGAGCGTGATGCCTCCAGTAGTACATGCACCAAAGGGGTCCAAACCCCAAGGAGAAGAACAAGTCTTAAGTATGAGTGGATTGCAGCGTGGGATGCGTTGATGGTATGACAAGTTCCTTCTAGGGAAATGCTAGAGGCCTTGACTAACCGTATGTACTGAGATAAGGCTAGGGTGCCTATACGCCTGAGGCTCCATAGCACGCCCCAAACAGTAATGGTAGCTTCCTTGAGAAGGTTAGAATATTAAGTTTCTAACTTCACGAGTGCCATGGATGGCTCAACTATCGAGGCATGGCAGGAGAGAAAGGTGATGAGCTTCAACCTTCACGATTTCAACCTCCATCACAAAGGTCTGCATAGGCAATATTCATCTAAAAGGGAGTGTTCTTATTTGGAGGAAGAGACTCCTACTTTAGCTAAACATGGTCGTTGAAACTTTGTTAGGGGAAGGTTCGAGGAACAATTCTCGGAGAAGTAATTTTCAAAGGAATTCATTGAGCACCAACTCGGTGAGTTCAATGCTTTATGACAGGGTGGTCGTATGGTGCCAAATTATGAGACTAGATTTTTGGAGCTACTTTGGTATGCCCCACATCTGAACATGAAAAGGCTGGATATTAGCAAGTTCGTTACGGGCCTTAAATCCAGATTTCGAGAGAAGGTGAGGATATAAGAGCCTCGAAAGTTGCACGATGCAGTCCAGTAGGCCTCTTAGATAAGGAATTTTTTATCGTGGGAGTCGGGGCTAGACTCCTACCAAACCGTCTGGACAAACAACATTTGGTGCACAGCTGCATCAGATGCAACCAAACCTCTTTGTATCAAGATATGTCTATAGGACCCTTGTTTTTGGCACCTTGACAATAGGTTCCTCGACAGAGGGCTCCCTATAGGGGACCACCACATTTGTGGTAGCATCACTAGCAGTTGTTGTTTAGTCTTGTCACAGAACAGACTATAATCTTAGGTTGGTGGGTCAATGAATTCTATTCTAGGGATGGGAGTGCTGGACCAAAGGTGGGCGATGGACATATGGAGATTTACCTTACCAACAAGAACTTCTGGTTGAAGGGACCGGAGCAACTAAGTCAACAGAGCACACTACTGTGGTGGAGAAGGGAAAGGCCCATAGGATTCATGATCATGGTAAATAATAGCTAGGTTGAGAACCATTCCACTGTGCTCGAGGCATGAAGTTCCATCGCCAAATGAACTTTTAGTATTTTTTCACCCCGGTGCTATGGAGAGCTATAATTCTAGTACCGCGATGAAGGGATTTAGGTAAGGGCATTCGATAGGATGAGTTTAGATTCATCTATGTGGATTCGGGTGCCAAATGGATGGTTAGAGGAAGGGGTATGAATGGTATCTTTAACCTGGGGAAGTATAACAAAGTTCGACCTACGTCAGGATCTTAAGATCTTATGATGACATGATCATAGTGGACCAGTGGGAATCGCATGATGTGATACTCAACGGTAAGACAAGATAGTTGAGTTGGACCGACAATGAAGGGAGGAGAAGTGTGACTATAGGAAGAAAATGAGGAGTATCCCCGAGGTTCATTTATTTCCTACAACTACAAGAGAGCACGCGCAAGGATGCAATTTATATGCATACTTAGTGGCAAAATTAAAGGGTATGGCAGAAGGATTAAAAGACCTTCCAGTAGTAAGAGAGTTGCGAAAGTGATTCTGAGAAGAATTACCATGTGTTCCTCCCAAAGCCAAGATGGAATTTACCATCGACCTAAAACCTAGAACTGAATTGATGGAAAGAGATCCTTATTCAATGTCGACCCCTGAGTTACATGAGTCAAAAGTGAAACTGAAGGATTTGTTGGACCTAGGACTTATACATCCAAGTGTGTCACCTTAGAGTTCTCTTGTTAATTTCACATGGGAGAAGGATGGGTTGTGGAGACTCTGGTTGACTACCGTCGAGTATTTCTTGATGACATATTGATATTTTCTTAGAGAATGGAAGATCAAGACGAACTTTTACACTTGGTACTACAATGTTATGAGATAACAAATTATGGAAAGTGGTCACAAAGCTATCGAGGATTCATTGATGAGGGCATGTTATCTCTGGTGAAGAAATCATTGTGGATCCAAAAAAGGTAGAGTCTGTTATCTCCTAAAATAGCACTGTCAATTTTTCAATTTTTATGTGATAGGAACATGTCAAAAAATTTATTTCTAAATTTTTTAGGTGCATTAGAGGGTCTATTTTTCAAATATAAACTTGGAAAAATCATCATTTTTGGTCTTGTCTTTCAAAATCTAAATTCTTAGGTTTCGGTGGTTAAGAGGGTCTATGAAACGACTCGTTAATCACCGAAAGTCGAGATTTTCAGTGGTTAAGAGGTGAAATAAAAGGGGTCCTTAACCACCGAAAGTGTTTTCACGCCCAAATAAAAAACCTCGTGCTTTCGCATGAGCCAGATGTCAAGCAAGCATGATTATGATTCCTAACCGCTGAAAGTCATGTCAAATGCCGAGTTTTCATGTCATTATTGTAGAATTGTATATGAATAGATTCTGAAACGTCCTCCAAGCATTCAACTGTCGGTTGTCATCAATTTTTGGTGTGGCACAGAATCTCATGAAGGAGTTTATCAAAATAGAAATGAGATTGCATACGGATTATCAAGACTGCTAGCCACGAAATTCTATGACATCACTGCTAAGCTTAAACACTGTTTAATTGTCATTTAATTGTGCATTGAGTCCGGGTGTTGTTCATCATTTCAAATAGTCTCGTGATTTCCTTATTCGGGTGTGCTCTCAAAGCTCTAGATCCTGTTTAAAGAGGCCAGCTGATGGTCGAAGATCCATTTCAATAACTAATTCAACATCCAAGTTTCAAACCCAGTTAAAAGGTAGCTTCAGTCTATGATTCGATTCTCTGTGATTAATATCTAAAACATTCTCGGCTCAATTCCATCTCATTATTTGCCTGAGTCGAATCTTGTTTAGATTATGCATATTTATCTGCTGAGTTCTACCTATAGTCACTGTGCATTAAAGATTTGGTTCCTGTTTAAACTCTGAGTTCTATCCTTTGTCTTTGATTTTACCCTCAGTTATACACCTGGCTATTGATTTAAATCGTATGCTAAATCTCTAATTCGATTTTGTTGCCTAAAAACACTCTCTGTTTGCTAATTCATATCCTATGTCTGTCAAATTAGATTCTTTGACCATCGACGCATACCCTTTGATTGCATGAGTGATTGAAGTCTTGTTCCTATTTGCATGCACATCTCTTAAATTGAGGGACACGTCAGCCTTGTCATAATGTCAAAATCTGGACCAGCCCTAAGGGCTGAACTCGATGAGGTTTGGTACCTCGAGGCTCACCCTGAGGTGGCTGAATTCTTCAAGCAAGTTGGTGTTTATGCTTACAGTGAAAAACTAACAGACTTCCATCAGCAAGTTTGCAAATCATTTGCCATTTCATATGATGGTATGACTGCTATAGTAGGAAAAGAGGATTTAGTGGTGGATGAAGCTGCAATTGTCGAATACACAGGTTTACCTAGGTCAGGAGACTTTTGGTTCAAGTCTACCATACCTTCAAACATTGAATTTAGGTCATATTTGATCTGGAAAAAGGATATTCCAATGTCTTACTTGGAACCAAAGTGGCAGTCCTTGTTGAAAGAAATATTTGTTTACATAACATGTGAAGGGAGATATAACAGAGTGATGTTTTATCACTTCAAGCTTCTAAACCATTTCACAGGCCAAGCACCTATAAATCTTCCTTTTTATCTGCATAAGGCTCTCACCAAAATGGCAAGACAGGTTAAGGCTAATCCCACTAAGGTGGCAAGTAGGATGTCCCATCAAGGAATCATCACTCTTATTATTAAGGAGTCTCTGAAGAAGAAGCAGGTTGCATGGAATTACTTTCTCTTCTGGAATGAATTCCAGACTGACAAAGCACAAGAGGACAAGGGCAAGAAGATTTCCACAAGGAAGGCTATTACTCCCAAGAGTAGTCAAAGGAAACAGAGGACTATTTCACCCTTGAAACAGGAAGTAGAATCTTCTTCGGCCAAGAAGAAGAGAACAAAGAGAAAATTATAGTTTGAGGAAGGAGAGAAGGTTGAAGGTTTGGCCATGGAGGATAATCCTTTAAAACTCCCATATTCATATTCTAAACATGAACCAGAGCATAATGAGGCACAAAGAGAGAAGCAAACTGATACAGTTGCTGATGAATACCCAAACCTACCTCCTCCTACTCCTCCATAGGAACAAAATCAATCATCAGTAGGAGCTTCTTCGAGAAAACCCAAAGCTTCCACGACTGAGAAAGTGAGGAAACTTTTGCAACAAATATACAAAATGGAAGTTTTAATAAGGGTTATTAAAAAGACAAATACAGATCTGACAAAAAGAAATGAAGAAATTCATAACATTAATAAAATTGTCAAGGAAAAACATGACAGGATCAAAGACAGGAAGAGGGTATTGATAAGGGAGAACATGAAGCTGTACAGGTAGCTAAGACTTCTAAAATTAAAAATAAAAGAATCCCAACCTCCAGCTCAGGAGCATACAAAGTTGGAAATCCTATCCCAAGTTTCCACCTCCATAAAAGAAGAAATATAGACTGGTATTCATCAAGAGGAAGTCACAAGCCCTGTCAGGGAGAAGGGAACTTCATCCAAGAAGCCTTGAAACCATATGCAACCATATAGGTAATAGAAATTTTTGAATTTTTGATTTTTGAAAAAACTTCTGTTTTTCGGTGGTTTAGGTAAGCCTGAGCGTGCTCATTAACCTCCAAAATGCAGTGCTTTCAGTGGATAAGAAGCTTAAAATTTCATACAGTTAACCACCGAAAGCCTATATGACCAAATTCATCGAAATTTTGCTCAAATTGGAAATTTTTGAGTTGGAATGGAATGAAACCTATTTGACTAAGTAGGTAATGAATTATCAAAGTCAAATCTAAAGGCTAGTTTCGAGGGATAAGGTCAAAAAAGTTGTTTTTCAACTACATTTGGCATCTTTTTTAAAGGCGGAATATCAGGGGTTAGAAGACACATCATCCAACTCGAATTTCATCTTCAAGAGATCAAACCAAAGAGCCTTGGAAGGCTAGGATACACATCATCAAATTTTCAACCACATTTTGAGGATTATCAGATAGGGATTGACCTCATTTTGAGGATCTACTCCTAGTTTCTTGTAAATACAGGTTTCTTTATGTTTTTAGAAAATCAGATCCATTGTTTTAGGATCTGATAACTGTGATGTAAAGCTATAAAGCTACAGAATTAAGATAGATGAAAGGGGTCAGTCCGGGATACTTTTTGGCTATGTACTTTGACTCTTTTATGTTATATGAATCAAAGTCCTCTTTTGTTACCAATGTCAGTATTGTTCATATGTTCACCACTATGTAATTTGATTCAGTTCAGCTTAGCTATTAAGAACTGTCATCTTCTTCTGTAGCTCATGAATGTGAATTAAATCATTCTCTTCTATCTTGTATGATGCTACATGTTTGTGTACCTAGTTATATTGAATAATATTCTTCACACCTTATTTCATTACTGTAACTGATATTTGGTCTCTAAAAGCACTGGTTTATTTAGATGCATAATAAGTTGTCCTTTTATAAATCCTTCTTGGTTATCCCATTGTTCCACACATACATTGATTATTAAATTTCTTAAGTTACCAAGCATTCTTAGCCTACAACCCTAAGGATTTTCTTGGAGTGATAACAAATTGGAGTCGTTGCCGGGGAGAGGAGATTGAAGCTCAGCTTCCTTGAGAGACGACACAAGATCCAGCTTTGATGATAGACAAAGCCTGGACACTATTATGGTTGTAATCATCTATCTGGTGACTCCATGAAGGACGAATTCAGTGGCAACTCCATGACATTCAAATGTCAAGAGCATTTGTTTCTCTTTTGGCTCGGAGGTTTGCACCTCTGGACTTCTCTTCAATTTCTGGTTTCCCACATCCAGTACCTCATATGTCAAAATGGGGAGATTTTCTACCTATCTTCAAAGAGGAGAAAGAAGATAATCCTACAGAACACCTCAAAAAGTTTCATGAGTGAATGGATCTACTAGATCTGCAGCAAGAAGATGTTCGTATGAAAATGTTCATGTATTCATTGGAAGGTGATGCACATAGATGGTATTTTTCTTTACCTCCTTCAAGCATTTCATCTTTAGAAAATTTTCACAGAGTATTCAATGAACGTTGCAAAAAGTTCTTTTCAGAGAAGTTTTTATTTGGTAATTGCTGTGAAGAATATGGATTGGATAATAAAGTTGAAAATGCAAATAGAGAAGAATTTGTCCCTCATATCTTGCAGCAACTCCCAAATGATCTTCATGATAATGTGCTTTTCCATCAAAACGAACTATAAATGGATAATAAAGAAGATGAAGATTCTCCCATTAACATTATCTCTGATTTTCATCCATCTGAAGAATTAATTTCTTTAGTTAAGAATCATGAAAATCATTTTTCTGTTGGTCATACATCCATTGAAATCATTAAAGGTAGTTCATAGTTTTCAGATTTGTGTATCAAGGGAAGTTGCAGTTATGATGAAGAACAAAGTGATATTTCTCAAAATCTATCTCAGAATCCTATTGTTGATAACTCTATGCCACCATTTTCATTTCTGTCATTAGAAATGTTTCCTGATCTTCCTATATTTGATAAATATAATGATGGAGAGGAAGTTGTTGAGGTTTCTGAAGATTTGGTTATTTTTGGAATTTCATTTAGTTCTATTGTTCAACACAGAGATGATCATAAATGTATATATGATGTGGTTAATGATAGCTTTGAAGAGTATGTTGAAATAAGGGACATCTATCATTATAACCAAGACAATGGTGATCTCCAGGAGAATAGCCATAGCATTGATGCTTTTGATATTCTATCAAATGCATCTATTGACTTGGGTTGTTATAAAGATGAGATTGTCCCTTTTGAAAACTTCAAAGATGATTATCAAATTGACACATTAGCGGGTGACAGTCTTAGATATGCAGTATATGTTGAGGGCAGCCCACATTTTCCAGACTTGCAGATAAAGGTAGATTGCAAGAGATATTTGTAGGAAGGAGATGAGCTAAAAAGTTCAGATCAACATTCTTTCTTATATGACTCTCTAATAGAGTTTGAGCAGTCTGTTTTCAACACTGAGACCAGTGATGGTGAAGAAGAGAAGAGAGGTTCAAATCAGTAGTTGAGTTTGAATTTTCTTTCAACAGAAGAAGAACAATTTGCATTTAACATTGAGATCAGTGAAAGTAATCAGCAGCCGCAATATAGTCAGTTGGATCAGAAACTCAAAGAGATATTTCTTTGTGACATTTATGACCATGTTGATAACTATTTGGAATCTATGAGCAACAAATGCATTAAAGCATTTTTGTCAGAAGAAGATTGTCTTTACCATCTATTCAAACCTCTTTTCTGCATGATGTGGCTTCCACTATTTTTCGAGCCAAGATCTAGCATGATGTCAGTAAATCAGTTTCTCACATGGCTTCATTGGAAGCATGACTTCACTTGATAACAGGCAGTACAATTGGTTAGTGTAGGAGTGGGCTGAAGAATAAGCTCTTTGTAGGAGCATGTAGATTGATTTTAGCTTTCTTCAATAAACATGCAGACTATAGGCAGGCTACATACAAGCTACAGGCAGGCTTGCAGAGGCCAAATGACTCCATAATGCAACAAATCAGGCAACTGGAGCTACTTGTTCTTGCAACCTCACTAGGAGGATTCCATCCCCGAGTAGGAGCCAAATGTTATCTCCTAAAATAACATTGTCAAGTTTTCAATCTTTAGGTGATAGGAACATGTCAAAAAATTTATTTCTAAATTTTTTAGGTGCATTAGAGGGTCTATTTTTCAAATATAAACTTGGAAAAATCATCATTTTTGGTCTTGTCTTTCAAAATCTAAATTCTTAGGTTTTGGTGGTTAAGAGGGTCTATGAAACGACTCGTTAACCACCAAAAGTTGAGATTTTCAGTGGTTAAGAGGTGAAATAAAAGGGGTCTGTAACCACTGAAAGTGTTTTCACACCCAAATAAAAAACCTCGTGCTTTCGCACGAGCCAGATGTCAAGCGAGCGTGATTATGATTCCTAACCGCCGAAAGTCATGTCAAATGGCGAGTTTTCATGTCATTATTGCAGAATTGTAGATGAATTTTTGGTGTGGCACAAAATCTCATGAAGGAATCTATCATAACAGAAATGAGATTGCATACGGATTATCAGGACTACCAGCCACGAAATTCTATGACATCACTACTGAGCTTAAACATTGTTTAGTTGTCATTGAATTGTGCATTGAGTCTGGGTGTTGTTCATCATTTCAAATAGTCCCGTGATTTCCTTATTCGGGCACGCTCTCAAAGCTCCAGATCCCGTTTAAAGAGGCCAGCTGATGGTCGAAGATCTAGTTCAATAACTAATTCAACATCCAGGTTTCAAACCCAGTTAAAAGGTAGCTTCAGTCTAGATTCGATTCTCTGTGATTATTAATTGAAACATTCTCGGCTCAATTCCAGCTCATTGTTTGTTTGAGTCAAATCTTGTTTAGATTATGCATATCTATCTGTTGAGTTCTACCTATAGTCACTGTGCATTAAAGATTTGGTTCCTATTTAAACTCTGAGTTCTATCCTTTGTCTTTGATTTTACCCTCAATTATACACCTAGCTATTGAATTAAATCCTATGCTAAATATTTTATTTGATTATGTTGCCTAAAAACACTCTCTGTTTGCTGAGTCATATCCTCTGTTTGTCGAATTAGATTCTTTGACCATCGACGTATACCCTTTGATTGCATGACTGATTGAAGTCTTGTTCCTATTTGCATGCACATCTCTTAAATTGAGGGACATGTCAGCCTTGTCATAATGTCAAAATCTGGACCAACCCTAACGGATGAACTCAATGGGGTTTGGTACCTCGAGGCTCACCTTGAGGTGGCCAAATTCTTCAAGCAAGTTGGTGTTTATGCTTACTGTGAAAAAATGACAGACTTCCATTAGCAAGTTTGCAAATCATTTTCCATTTCATACGATGGGAGGACTGCTACAGTAGGAAAAGGGGAATTCATGGTGGATGAAGCTGCAATTGCTGAATACACTGGTTTACCTAGGTTAGGAGACTATTGGTTCAAGTCTACCATACCTTCAAACATTGAATTTAGGTCATTCCTGCTGCCTGTACACAAATATTTGATCTGGAAAAAGCATATTCTAATGTCTTACTTGGAACCAAAGTGGCAGTCCTTGTTGAAAGCAATATTTGTTTACATAACAAGGGAAGGGAGATATAACAGAGTGATGTTTTATCACTTCAAGCTTCTAAACCATTTCACAGGTCGAGCACCTATAAATCTTCCTTTTTATCTGCACAAGGCTCTCACCAAAATGGAAAGGCAGGTTAAGGCTAAGCCCACAAAGGTGGCAAGCAGGTTGTCCCATCAAGGACTCATCACTCTTATTATTAAGGAGTCTCTGAAGAAGAAGCAAGTTGCATGGAATTACTTTCTCTTCTAGAATGAATTCCAGACTGATAAACCACAAGAGGACAAGGGCAAGAAGACTGCCACAAAGAAGGCTATTACTCCCAAGAGTAGTCAAAGGAAATGAAGGGCTATTTCACCCTTGAAACAACAAGAAGAATCTTCCTTAGCCAAGAAAAAGAGAACAAAGAGAAAATTACAATTTGAGGAAGGAGAGAAGGCTGAAGGTTTGGCCATCGAGGATAATCCTTTAAACCTCCCATATTCATATTCTGATCATGAACCAGAGAATAATGAGGCACAAGGAGAGCAACAAACTGATACAGTTGTTGATGAATACCCAAACCTACCTACTCCTACTCCTCCAGAGGAACAAAATCAATCATCAGTAGGAGCTTCTTCGAGAAAAGCCAAAGCTTCCAGGGCTAAGAAAGTGAGGAAACTTATACAACAAATCTATGAAATGGAAGTTTTAATAAGGGTTATTAAAAAGACAAATACATATCTAACAGAAAGAAATGAAGAACTTCATAACATTAATAAAACTATCAAGGAAAAACATGACAAGATCAAAGACAGGAACAGGGTATTGATAAGGGAGAACATGATGTTGTACAGGTAGCTAAGACTTCTAAAATTAAAAATAAAAGAATCCCAACCTCCAGCTCAGCAACATACAAAGATGGAAACCCTAGCCTAAGTTGCCACCTCCATAGAAGAACAAATACAAGCTGGTATTCATCAAGAGGAAGTCACAAGCCCTATCAGGGAGAAGGGAACTTCATCCAAGAAGCCTTGAAACCATATGCAACCATACAGGTAATCGAAAATTTTGAATTTTCGATTTTTGAAAAAACTTCTGCTTTTTGGTGGTTTAGACGAGCTTGAGAGTGCTCATTAACCTCCGAAACGTAGTGCTTTTGGTGGATAAGAAGCTTAAAATTTCATACAATTAACCACTGAAACCCTGTATGACCAGATTCATCGAAATTTTGCTCAGATTGGAAATTTTTGAGTTGGAATGGAATGAAACCTTTTTGAATAAGTAGGTAATGAATTATCAAAGTCAAATCTAAAGGCTAGTTTTGAGGGATAAGGTCAAAAAGAGTTTTTTCAACTACATTTGGCATCTTTTTTAAAGGCAGAATATCAGGGGTTAGAAGACACATCATCACACTCGAATTTCATCTTCAGGAGATCAAACCAAAGAGCCTTGGAAGGCTAGGCTACACATCATCAAATTTTCAACCACATTTTGAGGATTATCAAATATAGATTGACCTCATTTTGAGGATCTACTCCTAGTTTCTTGTAAATACAGTTTGCTTTCTGTTTTTAGAAAATCAGATCCATTGTTTTAGGATCTGATAACTGTGATGTAAAGCTATAAAGCTACAGAATTAAGATAGATGAAAGGGGTCAATCCGGGATACTTTTTGGCTATGTACTTTGACTCTTTTATGTTATATGAATCACAGTCCTCTTTTGTTACCAATGTCAGTATTGTTCATATGTTCACCACTCTGTAATTTGATTCAGTTCAGCTTAGCTATTGAGAATTGTCATATTCTTGTGTAGTGCATGAATGCGAATTAAATGATTCTCTGCTATCTTGTATGACCCTACATGTTTGTGTACTTGGTTATCTTGAATAGTATTCTTCACACCTTATTTCATTACTGTAACTGTTATTTGGTCTCCAAAAGCACTGGTTTATTTAGATGCATAATAAGTTGTCCTTTTATAAAGCCTTCTCATTTATCCCATAGTTCCACACATACTTTGATTATTAAATTTCTTAAGTTACCAAGCATTCTTAGCCTACAACCCTAAGGAGTTTCTTGGAGTGATAACAAATTGGCGTCATTGCCGGGGAGAGGAGATTGAAGCTCAGCTTTCTTGCGAGACGACAAAAGGTCCAACTTTGATGATAGAGAAAGCCTGGACACTATTATGGTTGTAATCATCTATCTGGAGACTCCATGAAGGACGAATTCAGTGGCAACTCCATGAAATTCAAATGTCAAGAGAATTTGGTGCTCTTTTGGCTCGGAGGTTTGCACCTATGGACTTCTCTTCAATTTCTGGTTTCCGACATCCAGTACCTCATATGTCAGAATGGGGAGATTTTCTACCTATCTTCAAAGAGGAGAAAGAAGATAATCTTGCAGAACACCTCAAAACGTTTCATGAGTGCATGGATCTACTAGATCTGCAGCACGAAGATGTTCATATGAAAATGTTCATGTATTCATTGGAAGGTGATGCGCGTAGATGGTATTTTTCTTTACCTCCTTCAAGCATTTCATCTTTAGAAAATTTTCACAGAGTATTCAATGAGCGTTGTAAAATGTTATTTTCAAAGAAGTTTTTATTTGGTAATTGCTGTGAAGAATATGGATTGGATAATAAAGTTGAAAATGCAAATAGAGAATAATTTCTCCCTCATATCCTATAGCAATGCCCGAATGATCTTGATGATAATGTGCTTTTCCATCAAAACGAACTAGAAATGGATAACAAAGGAGCTGAAGATTCTCCCATTAACATTATCTCTGATTTTCATCCATCTGAAGAATTAATTTCTTTAGTTAAGAATCATGAAAATCATTTTTCTGTTGGTCATACATCCATTGAAATCATAAAGGTAGTTCACAGTTTTCAAATTTGTGTATCAGGGGAAGTTGGAGTTATGATGAGGAACAAAGTGATATTTCTCAAAATCTATCTCAGAATCCTATTGTTGATAACTCTATGCCACCATTTTCATCTCTTTCATTAGAAATGTTTCCTGATCTTCCTATATTTGATAAATATGATGATGGAGAGGAAGTTGTTGAGGTTTTTGAAGATTTGGTTATTTCTAGAATTTCATTTAGTTCTATTGTTTAGTACAGAGATGATCATAAATGTATATGTGATGTGGTTAATGATAGCTTTGAAGAGTATGTTGAAATAAGGGACATCTATCGTTATAACCAAGACATTGGTGATCTCCGGGAGAATAACCATAGCATTGATGCTTTTGATATTCTATCAAATGCATCTACTGACTTAGGTTGTTATAAAGACGAGATTGTCCCTTTTGAAAACTTCAAAGATGATTATCAAATTGACAAATTAGTGGGTGACAGTCTCATATATGCAGTATATGTTGAGGACAACCCACATTTTCCAGACTTGCAGATAAAGGTAGATTGCAGGAGATATTTGCAGGAAGGAGATGAGCTGAAAAGTTCAGATCAACACTCTTTCTTCTATGACTCTCTGAAATAGGTTGAGCAGTCTGTTTTCAACATTGAGACCAGTGATGGTGAAGAAGAGCGGAGAGGTTCAGATCAACAGTTGAGTTTGCATTTTCTTTCAATAGAAGAAGAACAGTCTACATTCAGCATTGAGACCAGTGAAAGTAATCAGCAGCTGCAATACAATTAGTTGGATCAGCAGCTCAAAGAGATATTTCTTTATGACATTTATGACCCTGTTGATAACTATTTGGAATCTATGAGCAGCAAATGCATTAAAGCATTTTTGTTAGAAGAAGATTATCTTTACCATCTGTTCAAACCTCTTTTTTGCATGATGTGGCTTCCATTATTTTTCGGGCCAAGATCTAGCATGATGTCAGTAAATCAATTTCTCACATGGCTTCATTGGAAGCATGACTTCACTTGATAAGAGGCAGTACAGTTGGTTAGTGTAGGAGTAGGCTGAAGAATAAGCTCTTCATAGGAGCATGTAGATTTCTTTTAGTGTTCTTCAATAAACATGAAGACTATAGGCAGGCTATAGACAAGCTATAGGCAAGCTTGCAGAGGAACAATTGCAAAGGCCAAATGACTCTATAGCCCAACAAATAAGGAGACTAGAACTACTTGTTCTTGGAACCTCACTGGGAGGATTCCATCCTCGAGTAGGAGCCAGATGTTATCTCCTAAAATAGAACTGTCAAGTTTTTGATTTTTAGGTGATAGCAACATGTCAAAAGATTTATTTCTAAATTTTTTAGGTGCAATAGAGGGTCTATTTTTCAAATATAAACTTGGAAAAATCATCATTTTTGGTCTTGGCTTTCAAAATCTAAATTCTCAGGTTTCGGTGGTTAAGAGGGTCTATGAAATGACTCGTTAACCACAGAAAGTCGAGATTTTCAGTGGTTAAGAGGCGAAATAAAAGGGGTCCTTAACAACCGAAAGTGTTTTCACGCCCAAATAAAAAGCCTCGTGCTTTTGCATGAGCCAGATGTCAAGCGAGCATGATTATGATTCCTAACCGCCAAAAGTCATGTCAAATGGCGAGTTTTCATGTCATTATTGCAGAATTGTAGATGAATAGATGCTGAAACGTCCTCCAAGTGTTCAATTGTTAGTTGTCATCAATTTTTGGTGTGGCACGGAATCTCCTAAAGGAGTTTATGAGAACAGAAATGAAATTTCATACGGATTATCAGGACTGCCATCCATGAAATTCTATGACATCGCTGCTGAGCTTAAACACTGTTTAATTGTCATTGAATTGTGCATTGTGTCCGGGTGTTGTTCATCATTTCAAATAGTCCCGTGATTTCCTTATTCGAGTGTGCTCTCAAAGCTCCAGATCCTGTTTAAAGAGGCCAGCTGATGGTTGTAGATCCAGTTCAATAACTAATTCAACATTCATGCTTCAAACCTAGTTAAAAGGTAGCTTCAGTCTATGATTCGATTCTCTGTGATTATTATCTGAAACATTCTCAGCTCAATTCCAACTCATTGTTTGTTTGAGTCAAATGTTGTTTAGATTATGCATATCTATCTGCTGAGTTTTACCTATAGTCATTGTGCATTAAAGATTTGGTTCCTGTTTAAACTCTGAGTTCTATCCCTTGTCTTTGATTTTACCCTCAGTTATACACCTGGCTATTGATTTAAATCGTATGCTAAATCTCTAATTCAATTTTGTTGCCTAAAAACACTCTCTATTTGTTGAGTCATATCCTCTGTCTGTTGAATTAGATTCTTTGACCATCGATGCATACCCTTTAATTGCATGAGTAATTGAAGTCCTGTTCCTATTTGCATATACATCTCTTAAATTGAGGGACACGTCAGCCTTGTCATAATGTCAAAATCTGGACCATCCCTAAGGGATGAACTCGATGGGATTTGGTACCTCGAGGATCACCCTGAGTTGGCCGAATTCTTCAAGCAATTTGGTGTTTATGCTTACTATGAAAAACTGACAGACTTCCATCAGCAAGTTTGTGAATCATTTGACATTTCATACGATGGGAGGACTGCTACAGTAGGAAAAGAGGAATTCATGGTGGATGAAGCTGCAATTGCCGAATACATAGGTTTACCTAGGTCATGAGACTGATGGTTCAAGTCTACCATACCTTCAAACATTGAATTTAGGTCATATCGGTTGCCTGTACACAAAGATTTGATCAGGAAAAAGGATATTCCAATGTCTTACTTGGAACCAAAGTGGCAGTCCTTGTTGAAACCAATATTTGTTTACATAACATGCGAAGGGAGATATAACAGAGTGATGCTTTATCACTTCAAGCTTCTAAACCATTTCACAGGTCAAGCACCTATAAATCTTCCTTTTTATCTGCATAAGGCTCTCACCAAAATGGCAAGACAAATTAAGGCTTAGCCCACTAAGGTGGCAAGCAGGTTGTCCCATCAAGGACTCATCACTATTATTATTAAGGAGCCTCTGAAGAAGAAGCAGGTTGCATGTAATTACTTTCTCTTCTGGAATGAATTCCAGACTAACAAACCACAAGAGGACAAGGGCAAGAAGACTACCACAAGGAAGGCTATTACTCCCAAGATTAGTCAAAGGAAACGAAGGGCTATTTCACCCTTGAAATAGCAAGTAGAATCTTCCTCGGCCAAGAAGAAGAGAACAAAGAGAAAATTACAGTTTGAGGAAGGAGAGAAGGCTGAAGGTTTGGCCATGGAGGATAATCCTTTAAAACTCCCATATTCAGATTCTAAACATGAACTAGAGCATAATGAGGCACAAGGAGAGCAGCAAACTGATACAACTGTTGATGAATACCTAAACCTACCTACTCCTACTCCTCCAGAGGAACAAAATCAATCATCAATAGGAGCTTCTTCGAGAAAACCCAAAGCTTCCAGGACTGAGAAAGTGAGGAAACTTTTGCAACAAATCTACGAAATGGAAGTTTTAATAAGGGTTATTAAAAAGACAAATACAGATCTGACAAAAAGAAATGAAGAACTTCATAACATTAATAAAGTTGTCAAGGAAAAACATGACAAGATCAAAGACATGAACAGGGTATTGATAAGGGAGAACATGAAGCTATATAGGTAGCTAAGACTTCTAAAATTAAAAATAAAAGAATCCCAACCTCTAGCTCAGGAGAATACAAAGTTGGAAACCCTAGCCCAAGTTGCCACCTCCATTGAAGAAGAAATACAGGATTTTATTCATCAAGAGGAAGTCACAAGCCCTGTCAGGGAGAAGGGAACTTCATCCAAGAAGCCTTGAAACCATATGCAACCATACAGGTAATCAAAAATTTTGAATTTTTTATTTTTGAAAAAACCTCTGCTTTTCGGTGGTTTAGGCGAGCCTGAGCGTGCTCATTAACCTCTGAAACGTAGTTCTTTCGATGGATAAGAAGCTTAAAATTTCATACAGTTATCCACCGAAAGCCTGTATGACCAGATTCATCAAAATTTTGCTCAGATTGGAAATTTTTGAGTTGGAATGGAATGAAACCTCTTTGAATAAGCAGGTAATGAATTATCAAAGTCAAA
>JZKD02S1337010.1:132139-147085 GCA_000966675.3 Picea glauca | reverse complement strand
ATAAGACCACTATGGTTTGCAACATCTTATTACACAAGGTGACTTGAATGCGTGGCAAGGGTGATGGTCAGAGCCACTTAACGAGTGTGATTTGAGGTTACCTATATAAAAGGAACTGTGAATAGAGTTGCAGATGAGTTGAGTTGGAGACCCCAAATGTTGTTGATGGTGCCTCTTCAAACAAATCTTCATGAAATAATTCTAAATATAGTGCGACAATGACTGGTATAAAGAGGTTAAGGAACTCTTTGGATAAGACACCATGTTGGTACCAAATTTAGGGATACTGTGGACAAGGACGAATCTTGAGATATAGTAACCGTATTTACTTACCTCCCAATGACGATTTTAGAATTTTTTATCTTATACAAATCTCATAGAGCAGTCTACATGGCTCATCCAGGAGTCATGAAAATGAGGACAGAACTTAAGCCATTATTCTTCTAGAAGGGATAAAGGTGAACATCGTCAATTGTGTGGCGAGATGTCTGGAAGGTCAGTAGGTGAAGGATAAACGTAGACATCCGACAAGATTATTGCAACCACACACTTTTATGGAATCAAAATGGAAAGTCATTTCGAGGGACTTTATTTTTGGGATTTTCGTTAACGACAAGGACGAACAACTCAATTGTAATGACGGTTGACACTCTGAAGAAGAGTTCACAGTTTTTCCCTATGCATATGATGCATCAGGTGCCAGGTATAGCTAGAGTTTATATCAGCGAGATTTGAGACTGTCAGATGTACAAAAGGAATCATATCCGATAAGGGATTCGGGTTTTGCACTACGATTTTGGATGAGTTTACAAAGAGGCCTTGGGAACACCACTAAAACATAGTACAACATGTCCTTGACATAGAGAGGTTGACCGAAGGAACGAACCAATTTGGGAAGGTTGTGTTGCGTATGTGTGTGTTGGACCAACAAAAATGTTGGGATTAGTTCTAGCCGCTGGCCAAGTTTGCGTACGACAAAATTCATCAAAGCGCCATTTGATTTTCTTTATGGGTGATTGTGTCAGATGCCTTGAGTTGGGATCAACTCGAGGATGGGATCCTGGTGGGACCAGAAGCGATTCAAGAATTGAAAGAACAAATACAAACGATATGAAAGGGGGTGGAAGAAGCGCATGATCGATAGAAGGGTTTTCCAATGTGCATTGCATTGACCATTTATGAAGGGCCTAACAGCTAGTTGTGCCTCATTCCTAAGGCATTGCACAATGTTTATCTTGTATATGTGTCCAAATTTAGGTCAATGATCATGCACATGTGATTGACTTAAGTTCTGGGTGGATGTTGGGCGAGGGTGTGCTCACGATGGAGCCAATCCACATTCTAGACCATCACATTCGATAGCTATGACATCGAACAATCGATCAGGTCAACGTATAGTGGGAAAAATAAATTATGTACTCGGCGACCTGGGAGGACGCATATGATATGCAGCAACAACTTCCATTTTTGTTTGATAGCTAGATATATTGAAATTGTTAGACACTTTATTTCAGCACTTATATACTATGAAAGTTCGGGACGAAGTTTAAAACAAGAGGGGGAGTATGTAACATCCCACTCTTGAGCACACCCGTTGTGACTTATTCTTGTGGACACTTGTGTGCAAGTAATCCGGTTCACTATATGATTGATTGATTTGATTATGGAGCATGATGATGTTTGTGGATTTGATGGGATTTTATTTTATGATATTTATATCGACAGGTGCTATTGACTGGTTTTCCTGAGTGTGAAGGACTATAGACGATTGAGGATGTCGATGGCATCAAAGGATCTCCTTGGACTCTAGATCGAGTTAGGGAGAGAACGGTTATGGTTTGAATGTTTTGATATTACATATGTGGCATATGACTAGATATTATGATGTTGATTGTTATCGTTGACACATTTCGTTGATGGATTCATACTGACGATAGTTTGCTAACCAGACTCACATTAGGAGTGAAGGGGTCACGCACGACAACTAGAGACATTGAGGGAGAGGTGTGGTATCAGCCCTGCCACATCCTACTAGCACTCCCTCCGTGGCTCAAACTGTAGGTTAATGATTACCTAGTTCGAGAAGACCCACGATGTCGTGAGGGAAGACTTTGACATTCGCTCACGATGATTCTAAAGGGTTCACAATAAGGCATGGTCCTTATTCCTTAGAGGCTCTTAGTCTCCTAGAAGGTCACCTAACGAAGTATTGACTCCAGGGATTTGACGTCTACCAAATTCAGTCAAGAGGCGAATGGCACCCTTGAAGCACGTAGTGCATCTTGAAGGGAACGTCGCACAAATAAAACAGAAAGAGGCGAGTGGCACCCTTGGAGCATGTAGTGCATCCTAAAGGGAACATCGTTATTTTAACCATGGTAAGTGAATAAACCTAATGCCAAGAAAAATACGCCTCCTTAGGACCTTGTCGGCCTTAAAATGAATGTTGTGATGAGTAAAGTTTAATAACAAATTTTCCCTTAAGAATTGTCTCCAAGCCTAGTGAATTTAAAACCTAGGTCTGAATAGAACCTTTGAACAAAAAAAAGAACTAATTAGACATGTAACAAGAAGGGGGTAAAGAAAAGTCAAAAATTAATAATTAATGTAAATATTTAATGGAGGATTAATTTATTAAAGGGATAAATTTTTGTCTTTGTCTAAACTTGCTAATTCTGAACTTGTTAAAAAAGGAACTTAAAGAAAAGGGGAAACTTAAAGAAAAAGGCGAATGTCTAGCTTAGTAAAAAATCTAGCATTGGAACTTTCTATTTGTGAACTCAGCTAGGATTTAAGTAAGGCGTAAGTCATTTAAGAATTGTAAAGGAATAAAGAGACATCAATGAGCATTTTTGGGAACACTTTTAGGTGGGTGAGGGAAATAGGCAAATTTAATTAATTAATAAATTTATTTTCTAGTGCAACTAAGGGATCGGGTGACATGTGTACAGGGGAGGTTTATCCTAATTAAATTTAATAAAAAGAATCTAAAGAGAGTTTGGGAAACTAATCACTAAGAAAACTCTATTAAAAGGATGGCGAAGGAGGAGTATGAAGCACAGCTAGTAGGCGTAATGTTACGCTGCGGATATTTTTCTTGACTTATTTTACCTGGTTGGAGTTGGAATTCCTAGCTCGAAAGGGACTCGTAGCACGACCTTGTGAGGCGAGATGGGAGCTAGCTTTTCCCTGGCTTGCGTCCATGGCCATTCTTCAACTCAGGGGGCTTGGGGGGAAGAAGAGTACCCCTAGCATTGGATGGGAGGTACCGATGAGGTCTCAGTGGTTAGCAGGCAGGAGCTAGACAGAGCGCAAGCACGAGGCAACCACTTTGGATTTTGCGCCCTCAGTTATGGTACTTTTAATTGTGTTTAAATTCTGATTTATTGTGATTTAATCTCGTCAAAAGTTTGTGAAATTCGATGTTAATTTCTGATTCATTCTGCGTTTAATCTCGTAAAAAATTTGTGAATTTCAATGTTAAATTCTGTTTTAATTTTGCATATAATTCCATCAAAAATCGTGAACATTTTGGTGTTTACATTCTTCTTAACATCAACGTTTTAATTTACACCCAACCTTGCAACCTTCTTCTTCTCTACGCCCTGCGTTTCTTAGAAAACCCTTGTGCATTGGCGTATACCTTCGCCTAGCCCTAAGAACCTATGGCGTTATATAACTTCGATTTTCTCGGCGATTTTTCTTCAGCTGAATACTGCCCAGGGAGTAATCCATGCGTCTTGCAAGTAGGTTCTCTGCTTTCCTCTTGATAATTCCGCCCATTTTATTAAGTTCCTGTAAACTACATGCTCATATGAAATGGTATTGATGTGACCCAACACGTGGTTTTGTTTCAGAGTGATACATCAACGTTGACTGATAATGAAGTCCTAGACACACGTTCTATTGATAATGGAGAAGAGAAGACAATGAGAGCAGTGTATTATCAGATGAAGGTTTCGACTCTCTCTCCTTATAGAAAGATTAATAATAACACGTCTTTGGAGGGATATGTCAATATTCTAAGTTCAGACCCATTTGTTGAACATTGTTGGTGTTTTGTTTCATCTGTTATTCGGGTCAGAAGAATATATAGATGTTTCTTCAGATTCTGGTTAAAAACCCATGTTCTGATCATTAGGTTTACCTCTTGTACAATTGCTTTATCTTTCAATACGACACTACTCTCGTCGGGAAAGTTCTGTTAAGGACGAAAATTAACCTTCAGTCCTTCTGGAGTACCATCCAAGAGGATTTATGGATGTTGTCAGTTCATATGCAACTATGCGATCAGATTACATGAAGCTAAGGATGTAGTCAGTTTATATGAAGCTATGAAGTTACTGATTCCTGTAGATTAAAAAAATATTTAATTGTATTATTTAAAATAGTATGTAAAGGAAAATGAATTATTTGGTTTTTCTAAATAGTCATGCTGTTTGGATAAATAATTAATTTAAAAATTTAACTTTTATGTGTTGCACCATGTCCCATTTGACGCTTCATATGACTATTATTCAGCGTTCTGTGCCTTTCAGTGGTGGGAGAAGCTTCCTCCCCAGCAAATGCAAGGAAATTGGAATTCGCTCCAAAGTTAGTGCTCGTCATCAAAATAGCCACCAAGAAGGCCTTCGTCCAGTCCTCGGCCTTTGGAGACACAAAGGTGAACATCGAGACCAAAAAAATATTCCCTCGTTGGGAGGAACTATTAAAGAAAATCAAGAAGGAGGAACCCCTCGAGTATACTCGCACAATGATCTTGATATGAGAAGACTCAACGATGAAGTCCTCCCGAATGTCCGCAAGGATTATTTACACATGGTGGCAAGCACGACTCTGGTATTTCCCTGCATCAAGCTCTTGAAATGGCTTATTGATCACACTGATGCACATAGGTATTTAATTAACGACGACAATGGCGGATGCGTCGAGGTTTTCCTCCCAGTAGAAGTTTAGAGTTACTACAAGCTCAGGGAACCGGAGGAACGTTTAAACACTGATTTTTTTTTGAGTTTCTATCAGAAGCAAGACACCAGCAAGATTATGGCATCTTGGTGGAGAGAAGTTAAAAATTTCACCAACCGCACCTCCGGTTGGTACCCGACAACCAACCTGAGAGAGCCTTACATCTATCTAATGGCCCTCCTCTACCGATTTCATGGGGAGAAACACTACACCAGGTTTTTGGAGGCATGGATGCCTCTATATTATACCATAGCCATCTCTGGAATAGGTTTTAACTAGGGTGCAATCATCTCCAAACAGCTGAGCACTTGCATCCGACAAGCTCAGACGCCAGAAGGGGGAGAAACCCATTTCTTCTACATGGTCACGTATCTGCTGGATGTCATCTGCGCCAAGAACATTTTTGTTGAAATGAACTTAACCTAACACTCCTCTGAGATCCTAGTCTACGTATACTTCAACATCTTATGGGAAAATAGGTACAAGAAATCCTATTCTCTTATCTGTGATCAGTTTATTGCACACATTTATTCTTTGTTGTTTAAGAAAGAGTGCCCAAGGCTGTCGTATGCAACAAAAAAGGTTGTATCGAAAATAGGTCACTGGTATCTAGATGAGCACGAGACTTACATCAGGTTTTTTAGTGCCACAAGGGCACCCCATATGTTACCCATATATGTCCTCGATCGACTAGTGTTAGGGTAAATTTGTTATCAGGCCATTCTGCAAGGCTATAACGCCACTTTAGTAAAGGACAAGAAGCAAGCCTTCATACCATGGGTTTCATATTGTATTCTACATGGTCAAGGACACCGTGCAGGCCAAGAAAGAAGGGTTAAGTCAATTGGAATTCTGATTCCAGACTGGTCGTTTTCGCAAGCACGATCCCAAGGGTTTGACCCTAAAACATGCATCATAGGTATAATCTTGTTGGCCTTATGACCATCACCAGTTTGAGGATGAAATTTTCACCAAAAATGCTCAAGACTGGAATGAGGTGGCATCAAGGATGGATGATCCCAAAAATACCAGGTTCAAGCCCATGAGTTGGGAGGAGAAAGCGGTGTCCTTGGAGCAAACAACTCAAGAAATTCTCAGGACTTGAGAGGGAAGGGTAGCATATGAACCAGGCGAAGCAGTGGGTGACCCCCAAGAAGCCATTGAGGCAGTAGAAGTTTATCAGGAATCCCCAGTACAAGTCAAGGATTCCCCTAAGGTTCAACTTGCACAGGGGATGGGGGGAGTCATGTGGCAATAGGCCCAACTGTTAATTAAGTGGATGTAGGATAATCTGGACCTCATCATAGCACCTAGGCTTCTAACCGATAGCCTAGAATAAATCTCGGCAGAGCCAAGCGGCCCCGATTTCATAAAACTTGGTAACACCAATGGGTCAGATGACCCTGAATCCACAACATTGTTGGCCAATTCACTGGTAGGCGGGACGAATCAACCAGAGACAGGCTGAGTGTCAGTAGAAACAAGCATGCCTAATCCTCTGAGCAACCTTATAACTATATATAGTGACGATGAGAGCCTAGAGTCATCTCATGACAACCTTGTGCGTGTCCAAGAGGAAAAAGGACCTGAGAGGACTTCTTCCCCTGAGATCGAAGTGCAAGAAAAGGAGGTCCTACAAAAGGAAACAGAAGCCAAAAGTGGCCTCGAAACAAAGGAACCCAATACATCGAAAACCAGAGCATATCTGAAGGATAAGCTTAAATTGGATGATCCAAACAAAGAATCCCCGCAAAAGGAAATCAACGGTTCTGCGATCAACGAACAAGTAAGTAACAAGTCTGTGCCCGACGTCGTTATTCCACTCAATAATCAGATCCCTAACGAGAGATAGGTAGAGGCCGGGCCTTCAAGGCACAACAAGGAAGTTCAGGAGCCTTATCTTGGACAAGTATACACCACCGGTAGCTAGGGAAACACACTCACATGGGGTGATCAGCAGATACCCAAGCTGGTAGAAGAGGTAGTAGATATCTATGCAACCTCCTGTGATCGAAAGAGAAAGGCCATCGTTAAAAGTTACTGCAAATAAAATAAGGATCATGCTGGATCACTCCATATTGGTTACTACAGAGGAGAACTTGATAAACACAGCAAACACTCAGACGCTTGAACTTATCGGCATGGGGAAGGAACTCTCGGATGCCATCTTAGACAGATCCAAAAGAGACGAAAAGGAGTTGGCCACTGCCCTAAAAGAATTATAACATCTGCTCCAACTGGTCGTGTACTATCAGGGTGCCACCCGAACCAAAGTATATCTGAAAAGTGAGTTCAGAGGATCTTACAACCAATTCACAAAAGAACAATAGCTTTTTATGGAAAAAATAGCTAAAATTCAGGAGGACACTCTCATGGCACTCGCAACATGCAAGGACATGGGGAAATGGTATGAAAGGGCACAAAAAGTAGTAGAAAGACTCGAATACACTGATGCACTCCATCAAGGTTGAGGAAAAGAAGAACATATCATCCCGATGTTGGGCAAAAGTAGTCTTAATCGCATCAAGCGATCAGTCGAGTACTGGGATAGGATGTCTCAGGACCCACATCAAGAAATTCAAGAGAAATGGAGTAGATACAAGAAGCATTGAAACAAAATGAACAAAGAAATGAAGGATATCGGGATCCCCGAGTTCGGCACCCCTGATAATTTTGTCGACATGTGCGAAGTAGACGAGTCGCATGCTAAGAAAGATCCAATGTGGGCCGAAGAGATCGTAAAGATGGACGATGCAGTGCCAGGGTAAGTACAACGATTCATGAAGCATCTGATTAGAGCTCGAACTGTGCTACAACAATTGAACACCAGTCTGGTGAAGTACCGGATGCATGTGATGGACATCCGAGGGATTCATGCAACTCCAATGGAACAACATAGATTTCCATGGGCCCAAACTTGTGAAGAGTTGTTTTTTAGTTGGTCTGAATCCGAGAGAAGTCACCCTTTTCAAAAGATATCTTGGGTTGACTGATTAAAGAAACTGTTAGAAGGTGATGCCATGTGGCGAATTTTGTTTTTCTTAAACTGCACTTAGCCTTTAATTTCAGTTGAACTTTACATTATAAATAAAGACATCGACCAATTAGTTAAAGTTCGATGGTTGTTGGAAGAACTCTTTCTTTCTGGTTGTTAAGAATTATTTTGAAGCTGCTATGAATTGAGAAGTCCTTCTAAACCAGAGACAAGTTATTTTCATCAAATGCATGTGATTGGACATGGAGAAGAACTATTTCCTATCCTGTTTCATGAATGATGCGGTAATGAGAAAAAGAAATTAATTTTTTTGTCAAGTTATCTGGTGAAATGTTTTGTTGCTCTTTCTTTAATGATGAATTTGAATCGTTGTGTTATTATGTGATGAATGGTTATGGTAGATTAATTATTTTTCTTTCCATTATCTCATTGCATATGTGCTTTCTTTCTGATAATTATTTTCTCATAAAGTAATTGGATGCTCACATGGTTAATGTATTAGTACTAGGCCTGTGGTATAGAATCATTGTCTGCATGCTTGAGAAGCAGATTATCCCAAGCTCAGTCTCTTCACAGTAGTTTAAAACTTAATCCTGTTTTTTGTCAAGTTGGTTTATACTAGCTTGCATCTTTCATACCAGTCCCACCCAAGAGAAATTACAAAAGATAATATCCCTAACTGAAGGAAGAGACTTCACAAGAAAACACAAAGCCCATCGATAATTTGGTCAGATCGCAAGATCTGGAGAACCATCCCATTGTTAAACTATGCAGAGTGTAATTGGGCCTTGGTAGTGGGTTTGGTTCCTACTGTTGAATCAAGGGATTTAAGATCCATAAACAGAATTGGCACTAGAAGGAGGGCCTGCAAATGAATGGTTGAATGTATATTTTATATAGTTTTTCAAACAGTCTACAGATTCATAATAGCCCACATGCATGGCTAGTCATTCACAAGACAACCCACACACGCTGAGTACTCTTGAAATGAGTAACTCACCCCAGCCTGAGGAAGAACAATTGTTCCCTGAAATACCTTATGCTCTTTCTCATGAGGAATTAAATCAGTTTAGAAGACTCACAAGAGCCTATGCCCGATATATTAGTGTGTTTCCCTTAGCTCTGATACTTCCTTAAAGAAAACAAATAAAAAGTCCAGTGGTCAATACTCTCGACGAGGTTTTTGTAAACATGGTAGAATACCTAATGGACTTCGTGATCATCGAAATTGAACACCCTATGAATCTTATCCCTGAGATGCTAGCCGACGACATCTCTGAACTAGACAATTTTTTGGAAGAAGAAGAGTTCAAGTCGAATTTCGAGGATATGGAAGGTAATAACAACCATGAGAAGGAAAGGGAAAACCCACCTCAGAACAACCAACATTGGTTGGCCAGACGCGCCGTGGCCATCCCTGGATGAGTACATAATCTTCCCCAACACCTGGAGAAGTTGCTTCCTATATACGACCCCAAAACTTTAGGTTTACCTAAAGATCATATCAAGAAGTTCATACTCGTGATCAGACTTGTGAATGTCCAAAATGAAGACGTTGTCTGCAGGCTCTTACCCTATATGTTTGAAAATTCATCTTCCACGTGGTATTTTAATTTGCTAGTAGGATCTATAACCAGCTGAACAAAGTTCCAAAAAGATTTTCTAGATAAATTTGCAGAGAAAACTAATACTGGAGCTATGATGGCTGAGTTATTCACCACCACCATGAGTCTAAAAGAAAGAGTCAAATATTTTAACCAAAGATTCACAACCATCTTAAACAAATTCCAGCCCGCAATGAAACCAAGTCAGGAGTTGCAAATTGAGGTTTATGCTAACGCACTCCCGACTTCTATTTCTATGTTTGTGAAAAGGGCTGCCAAGAAAACCCTGGCGAAAAATTTTGAAGAGGTCAAAACACTAGATTTCCATGTGAAAGGATGTAAAGAAGGCCAAGCCTCTCTAGTAAATAAAGAAGCTCAACCTCCTCCCAGGAGAGGAATCCTTTTGACTAGACCACTGGGGAAACAAACTGAATAGACTCCTGACAAGGGTAATGGAGACATAGAAGACCTACAACTCATGGTTAATAAATTATTAAACGAGATCATAGACATGAAAAGAAATGTAGGGGAGGGAAACCAAGGCCAAAGGCCCTATAAGCCTTTATTTAAAAGAAACCCATCGTTCAAAGCAATTGAAACTTCCCCAGCTAACTTAAATATTGATCTAGGGAATGTTGCATCCGATTATTTATTTACTTATCACTAGGAAAACCACTCCTAAAGAGCCTGCCCTCAATGGGTGAATGCCATGAATTTGATGGCCAATCGGTTTCTAGACGAAGTCTCCCTGACTGAACAACCAAGCGATTCATTTATGAACATTGTTGAGTAGGAAGAGATTGATCCACCACAAGATACAACCATGCTGATATGGGATCCCGACCTAATCATGCCTACTGAAGACATGTTTTAGTCTCGAGAGCAGCCTGCGGAAGTCTCAGTGGTACAGACACGCAGTAAAGGTCTGCTTGGCTCGAAAGATATCGCTACCACCCAGACTTCGAGAAGTAAGGCAACTACCAATCGCCCGAAAACACCTTTCTCTCTCGGTATAAAACCTATAAGAATCCATACTCGGGAATCGCCCAAACTGGATTACAACGTGGTCGAAGATTTGAAGAAGTTAAAGGCTAACATATTAGTTATGGACATATGTAGGATTCCTCAATAGAAGGACTTTCTATTACAAGATTTGAACTCAGTAGAGAACCTGGCGATGGGAATTGTTTCGAAAAGAAATATATCTCCCATGGATCTGGCGAGTAAACCAACTGTGAACACCTTCTCAGAAGAGAGAAAGGAAAAACCTTTTGTCACACCGTTCCTCTTAATGTTTGAAGTCTTCAATAGAAACCTTCACAATTGTTTGGTAGATTCTGGGGCATCTTCCAACGTTATGCCCTTGTCTATTTGTAAAACACTAAATGTCATCCCTCTCAAGAGTGATAAACATTTCATACAACTAGATAGAACCCAGGTCAAGGTCATGGGAGAACTCAAATATGTGATGATCATGATAGCAACACATCCTAGTTTTGTGCAAGTGATTGACATCATTGTGGTAGATATTCCAGATGCCTATGGGTTATTACTAAGTAGATATTGGTTTGAAAATATAAACGGATACTTCAGTATAGACTGGGAACACCTTTGGCTACCACTGAAGGGATATAAGAACATGATCAGAATCGATAGGGAGAGATATCTGAAGCATACAGTCACTGATATAGAAACCCTGAATGAACCCACATCCATAGATTTCTCTGTGTTGGGCAATTATTCCTAGGACTCCCACTTCATAAACTTTTATCCTCTCTTGTCTGATGTCCCTCTCACTCAAAACTCTAAAATGGTTTTTAAAGAGAAGTCACCGATACTGACAGGAGACTCCCTCTTCTATCAAGACCCTACGCTAGAGATTATAGAACAAAACTTAGGAGAGCAAGAAATTAATAAGGAGTAGAGTGATTGTTGTCCACAAATTTGGACTTTATACTTTGATGGATATAAATTGCAAGAAGGGTTAGGAGAAGGGTGCATCCTCATTGATCCTAAAGGTAAATGTCATTTCCTATCTTGCAGGCTAGAATTTGAATGTACAAACAACACTGCCGAATATGAAGGTCTAGTACAAGGAATAAAGAAATCTATAGACTTGAATGTCAAAGAATTGAAAGTTTTCAGAGATTATGAAATTATCGTTAGACAAGTAAGGAATACTATACATTGAAATTCTCCTCACCTAAAGAACTATCAACATGAGGTGCATAGGTTAATAGAGCGTTTTGAAGCCTTCAATATTACAATGATCCCTAGAGAAAAGAATATTCTTGCTGACTCCTTGTCTTCAACTGCTTCCAGGCTATCGCCTCTAGAGGATTATGAAGCCTCCCAATTCAACATGGAACTTCTCTACAAACCATCAGTGCCTAATAGCATTTCTAATTGAAAAGTCTTTGAAGGAGAAGAATAGATCATAAACTTCTTGACTAACCAAGACAATTTCAAAGATTTAGCTATTGACAACGAAGTATTCCAAGAGAAATCGACAAAGACTGATCCTCAGATAAGACAACCTTTAGATAAATCAAAGTCTCACACAACCCAGTTCCACTATTGCTACCACCAAGATATAGCCCGACGAACCTGATGAGCTAGAGGAAGGAGAGCGCATATTTCATTCACAGATGTGGGTGAAAGGAACCTTGTTGCACTTCATCGTTGATATAAGTATCCAGAAGAACCTCATCTCAGCGGAGGTCATCAAGTGGTTGGCCCTACCGACAATGCTGCACCCATAGACCTACACCATCGAATGGCTCCTCCAAGGAATTGATCTTCGCATCAACCAACAGTGTCACTTGTCCTACGACATCAAGCCCTTCAAAGATGAGGTATTGTGTGATGTTTCTCCCCTTGAAGTTTTTTATGTTCTTTTGGGCCAACCTTGTTTATGGAAATCTCATGATGTATATGATTCTAGGCCTAACAGTGTTATTATTACTTTGGACAGGAAATTGTATAGGATACCTGAGGTAGTCCCACCTAGTGCCATTTCCTTGATCTCTACCAAGCAATGTAGGAAGGTCATCTCTCAAACCAAGAAGTTTATCTTCTTCATGATTTTATCTAAGAGTGAGCGAAAGGTTGCAGCCACATCCATGGCCTCCACGAACAACCTCTCCACATAGGAGAAGCAAGTGTATAAGGTTGTGGAATAATACAAAGACATCTTCTCCTCACCTATTGGGGTACCTTTGCATTGTCAGGTCAAGAATTCCATCGATCTAACACACCGCTACCTAATGGGCCAGTTTATCCTCGCTCTCTGTTAGAAAATGAGGAGGTAAAGCATTAGATTCAATATCTTCTCCAAAAGGGGCACACCTGACCTAGATCATCACCTCGTGGAATCCGAATCGTGCTTGTGTAGAATAAAGACAAGACTTGGAGGCTCTGCATTAATTACCAAGATAGGAATAAAATCATAGTCAGGAACCGGTGCCTGATTCCCCAAATCGACAATATCCTTGATTAGTTCAAGGGGTCCAAATACTTCAGTAATATTGATCTGAAGTCTAGCTACCATTAGGTCCCAATAGAGTAGACAAATGTATCGAAGACTTCCTTCAAGTCAAAAGAAGGTCTTTTTGAATGGTTGGTCATGCCCTTTGGTTTGACGAATGCCCCAACAACTTTCATGAGGATGATGGATGATTTCTTGTAGCCTTTCACCAATTATTTTGTGGTGATGTATCTGGATGACATCCTCATCTACAACAAGACATGGGCGGAACACTTGCAACATATTCAACAGGTTCTACACACTCTGCGACAACACAAGATATATGCCAACTTGGAAAAATGTTCCTTTGGCATGAACAAGGTCCAATACCTAGGATACATTGTTAATGAGAGTAAGGTAGCTAGAGAGGTAGTGGGGAGGCCCATAGGGCCCATAGTGATAATAGTGGAGGCCATTCATTGTAAGGTGGACTAGGTCCACTATATTATTAAATAAGGCCCACTATGGTAGTTAGATATAATAAATGGGTAGACTTTAGATATAATAAATGTAAGAGGACTTCTTAGAAAGTTCCACTTCTAGAAGATTCCTCCTCTAGAATATTCTTAGGTGATTGTAGCACTATATAAAGGGGTTCAAGCAATGTAATGGGATATGATGAGAATTATTGTATTTGGAGTGGTAGCCCAATAGGAGGATGCCCCCTCGAAGACGCAAGTGAAAATGAGAGGATCCTTTCCATAATAGGATCCATTGTATGGTATTTCCCTACCTCAAGGGTTTGGTAATATTAAAGTGTGGTTTCTTCTATCTTTCTTTGGTGGTATTATTCCTTCCTGATTCTGTTATGACCACTTTCCACTGTTGATCAGAATCTGGACCAGGGGTCTAAAATTTGCTCAATTTTCAAAGTGCTCGGAATGCGACGAAAACAGTGCCATTGCGTCCGTCTCGTTCTCCTGATTCCGGTGGTATATCTATTTTCGCAAACGGAGTCTGTATGGAGAAGTTATCGCGATCTGTTCGCCGAGCCAAACAGGTAAAAATTTGATGCTGACTGGGCAGGCCGTACTGCTGACGTGGCAGGGCCGTACTGCTGACATGGCATGTCCATACAGGACACGTGGTGGCTCCTAGGTGTGACACGTGTCATGCATATTTGACACTTTCAACACACGGTTGGACCAATTGGAAGGTGACACATGTCACCACTGGATGGGTGACACGTGGCACATGATGACGTCAATATCCTACGTGTCGGATGACGTCAGTAGTACGCGTGGCGCTGTCATGGCAGAGGTGATGTGGCAGGTGGATGACGTGGCATGTTTTTATTGGTTGGAGTTGACAAATCAGAAGTTGACACATGTCTCATTCACGACGAATGAAATGAGGGCACGTGGCCCAATTCACGGGTGCCACGTGTCCCTCGTTTATTGGTTCATTGGTTTGTGGATTAAAATGTTATGGGGTCGACCGGAATCGAACCCGCGACCTCATCCACACATAGCAACTTCACATTTGCCGCCCAACCATTGGGCCACGGGCACTGTTTGTTAAAAGTGTTCATTAAAATATATTTAAATGTGGGTAATGTTTCAAATGGTGGGGGGTCGGGCCGGGGCTAGCCCCGACCCCTGGTTCTATGGTACATCACATTACCTTTATAACATTGAAACGGCGTGCGGGGAGTATTTCATTTAACCCGTGGTTATATGTTGTATTATATATGACTATATATTGAAATACGCGCGGGTGTTATTTCATTACTCCACATTTAAATTTTATGTTATAACCATTGTATATTATGGTTATGTGTGCGCGGTTTGGTGTAACAGCGCGGGGGTATTTCAAACGGTTACAATTTGTAGTTTTACATGTGACCACTTTATATA
>JZKD02S1337010.1:43068-56790 GCA_000966675.3 Picea glauca | reverse complement strand
GCTATGGTTGCTACAGTTTTTTGGGTCTTGTTGTTTCCACATGAGGGTCAGATAGTGACCATCGATCAATTGTCTTTCTCCAAATCTGACCCTTCATTGGGGGCATCCATGGTCCCGATGATTGATAATCCTCAACTAGGTGTAGTCAACGTAGGGGTTGGTTTGTGCCCATCTTTGATGGGTACCTTCAATTACTCGCCCCCTCAAGGCGATATCAATTTTATATCCAATCACCATAAGGTTGAGATTTTTCAAGTTTTGTCATTCCGCATGACTTACTTCGACGATCCGTGGATACTTCCTTCCCCATTGGTCACGATGGTTGGGGAAGGGCACCCGGGCATGTCCATGCCCTTGTCCACAGTTGAAGTAGCGTACTCTTTAATCCAGCAAGCTTCAGCCAACCCAGATCCAACTCCTGCACAAGAGTTAGATTCACTTCTAGAGCCTATTTGGGCTCAAGGTTCTCTCATTGACACCGATTCGTTAGACTTAGTCTTGACCTCTGACGAAGTAATAATTGAAGAAATGACTAGTCTGGACAAACCCTGGGATGATCTTCATCACAGATCATACTTCCACCTAGAGTTAAGCAGAATCGAAGTAGGGGAATTCACTTTGACTATGACTAGAGATAGGTCTTGTCCTATCAATCCTTTGGCTACTCGTGTTGTTTATGCCGAGGGTAATATGGCAAGTATCGCTGAAAGAGTACCTATAAATCTCTCCAGAACCCATGGCGTCATAGACAATGTTTTCATCAGAGCATATTTCTCCCCCGAGGAGATACCCAACATCGACCCACAAAGTTGATCATGAGCTAACTTTGTTGATTTTCAAGCTCACTTTGAGATCCAAAAGCAACATCCGATGAGACTACATTTATGCTTTTCGATCTCGTCCGGATTAACTGAGAAAAGTAACCTCTATGGGTCTTCTTTTAAGCCCTTTTCAAACCCTCTAAACATGAAAAGATTGCCGAGTGATGTTCTGGCCTTTCATGCTTGTTAAACTAAAATTTGAAGTCACGTATGTTCGGTGGTAGTTTACCCATTTTTCGGTTTGGACGGTCAACTGTACGAACAAAGGTATACTCTATGGAACTTCAGTTCTTTAGAAGAGTACTCTCAGGTGTCATTTTACCCCTTTTTAGGGCTCGAGGGACTAAACTTACGAAAAAGGAACCCCCACAGAGTCCATAGTTAAGCTCTTTTCAGACTCGCTAAAATTGAAAAGATCGTCGAGTGACCTTCTTCTTTCACACTCCTTAAACTGGTCCAGAAGAACATCCCTGACAGAGTCCATAGTTAAGCTTTCTTTAGACTCCTTAAAAATGAAAAAATGGCTGAGTGATCTTGTCCTTATCACACTCATTAAAATGGTTTTGAATAGACGTCTTGTCAGTGCTAGTTTACCCCTTTTTCGAACCGACTAGATTATCTTCAAAAAAGGTACCCCATTGGAGTCTCCTTTTATGTTTTTTCAGACTCTCTAAATATGAAAAACCACTGAGCTTACCTTCTCTGGGCTTGCTAAACTTACATCGAAGGATGTTACCATTGTGTGTCTTATTAATCGCATTTGCATACTCGCGTCTTTGGCCTAATACTGGCTCCATGTTGCTCTCAACTGAACCATCTGAAGCATGCCTTATACACAAGCTTTGTAGTAGTTTGCTTCTGCGTCTCAACACCCTTGGCCCCTGGAGGATTTTTCCCGAGTATCATTATTTTGAACATCAGTCTTGTCCTTGTGCCTTGAACTTGTATGTTTGTCACACTTGTTCCTCCATTGTAACGTAACATTCCTTTATTCTTTTTTCCAAAATTACTTAAAAAGACAAAAAAAATCAAATATACCCCAAAAAGAGGAAGGGAAAAGTATTTTCTTTATTGGCAGCATAATGAGTCACCCTTGGATAAAGAACATCTGTCCATTTGTTCGTCAAACTATGGGAGGTAGTACAACCTTAGGAAGTTGTTCTCGCTACATAGAGTTGTGTCCTCCCCCATTTGGTTATTCTTCCAAACATATGGAGAGTTTGCGTTGCCTCCTGCTTCGTAAAGTTATGATTAATGCCATGCTTCCTAAGTCTCATAATTTTTCATGCTGTTGTCCAAGGGAAGTTTCTACCAAGCTTGAGTCGGTCCCTCTACAATTTTTCTCTTTCCCTCATACCCGACCATCCTGAATGTCCAATCAAGTCCTTGTTCGAAATCAATGAAGCCTTTAGTCTGATCATCAAGATTATCTAGTCCATGACCAACGAGCTGTCGAAGACCTCTGGGTAGTGAAGTTCTACACCCATATTACACTCCTACCTTGAGTTTTGAAGATTTTGAAGTTGTTTCTTGAGCTATGAAAATCTCATCTCCAGCCATCAGGCCGTATCAACTTCTAGAAGATGGATACTCTATATGTATATCTTTTTGATTTCGAGATGTAGCTCCGCTGTGTATTGTTCGTGGCTACACTTTATATAGTTATTTGACATGGATCTACAGTGTATTTGATTGGTATCCATGATTCTATTTTATCCCAAGCATGGGTATGCCCCCCTCGGTGAGACATTTTTTATTTTGCAGACAACACCTCTTGGTTCCTGGTCCCTGGGCTCAGTTGTTCGGCACATCAGTAAATATTGGTAATGTATTTCAGCCATCAGATGCTCTTTTTCCCTCACACATTAGGGGGCATCTGTTATAACCCTAATTTTCACCATACAGGCTTACCTGGCATCAGGCCTTCTCAGATCCCTTCCTTTTCAAAGCACTACTGAACAACCCTTTAAAAAACCTCTTTAATAAGGGCCCATGCACTCTACTCCATTACTACACGCATGTACACGCTAGATGACCTAAAACAACCCGCGTGGAGTGACAGAAGCACAAAAAAAAGGAAAGTTGTTGATGGAACACACAACCTTGGGTGAGTTAATTGAAACTCCCGACCAGGCGTGGCTGAGGGTTTGTCCAAATACCTAGCTTCTTCTAGCCTATAAAAGAAGGGTTAGGGGTCCTATTTGGAGGAGGAGAAAAAGAGTAAAGAAACTCTGCCGAATTGCACATTCCCATTGTCCCAACCCTTTAGCCATCCTTGTGCAACAAGAGATACAAAGCAAAGAAGTTGGAGGACATTTGAAGATGATCCCATGATCAGGATTCGCAGAGTAGTGGTCGGTCTTGACATTGTAAGTTGATTCATTAAAGTTAATAAAGAAATCCTTTTCCTGTCACACTATATGAGTTCTTCATAGTTCAGTAAATATATGTTTGAATCTCTAACCCATTAGTCTATAGGTAAAATGCATGTGTAGTTTGTTGCTTGTTTTGTATGTAGGTCAACCTTGGGAGGATAGCTATCAACGAGTGATCAAGCATGAAGAAGGATCAACATTGAACATCCGGAACAAGGTATGTTGGTCTAACCATGTATTTGCTGAAAAGAAATGGGGATTAAGTCTAGGACGAAAGTAGAAAGTAGTTTTCTTTTGGTCATATCTGCATGCATACTATAACCCTATTTGCTAGTCTGTAGGGGGATTTCCCACCACAATAGGGGGTGATACTACCAAAGTCTCTTTATATTAAGGAACATTGACTAGGAGAGGTTCTTTGTGGCAAACAATTTCATACTTCAAATAAACCTTTAGAAATAAGGGAAGTATCATTCTAACATTCAAGGATTTAGATGATGGTTCTACATAATATTAGGGAGTGAGAGGGGGTGAGGCTATTGTAACCATATCTCATCAGAATTATCAATTAACATATGGTTTTTATAAATAAAAAAAAAGGAGAAGGAGACTTTAGGAGAGGGAGGAATGGACCTAGATCAAAACGCAAGGCAGGTAAAGTCTAGTCAAGGGATAAAGTCTATTTAAATATAGTAAAAGAGTAATCATATGAAGGATTTCCCTCTAGCATACAATAATGCATCAAGGATGCCCTTAAAGTAGGGATGACCTCTCAAAAGAGGAAGAAATGATAGATCTCTTCAAAAATATTAGGGGTATGAGAGCACCTGAAAGAAGAACTCCCTTAAGAGTTTAGTCTAGAAGTATAGTCTGATTAAAACTTTTATTCAAGAAAATATGTTATGGTAGGAAGATGTGATAGGTCATGGGAATGAAATAATCATACCAACTTAAACATCACCTCTTCCTAGACCCAACCATAATTTTCTCATTATATTTTTAGGATCTCAATAAGGAGGTAAATTTTGTTAATTGTTGCAGGTTTAGTCATAGTAGGAAATATCATTGATTAAATAATATAATTGGTAGATCCTTCCTGTCTTAGGATGTGGTATGTGGTGGGGGGTCTTGAATTTAGTGATGAACATGGGTGATATATGGGGTGAAGGGAGAAAATAAGAAGATTTAGTAGGATAGTTTTCTTATATTATTGAAGAAAAAGGTTTGGTGAATGTGGAACCTTTGGAGCTCAACCAAACATGGAGCATAAGCTTTGAATATGACGGAACACTAGAGATGAGAGAGGGAACCCTTTCCTAAGACCTCTTGTGGGCTTGAAATGTTTTGTAGATGCCCCCATTATAGATTTTTAGTAAGGTTTAATATTAATATTAATATATAATACATACATACATACATATACATATACATATACATATATATTATATTAAATACAATAAAAGAAAAAAGAAAAAAGAAAACATAAAAACTAAAACCAAATTTAAATGACCTTGCACCCATTCATGACTAGCACATCAGAAGCCAACACCCATTCTGACCAAGACTAGCAAAGATAAGACAAAAACCCCTCCCATTCCAAGACTAGTAGAGAAAAGCCACTCATTCCCTTTCCGTCCAAGACTAGCAGACAAGAAAAACCTTGCAGCGAGAGTCGAAGGAGGCACTATCCAGCAAATCCCCTTGACAACAACAGAGAGAGTCGAAGGAGGCACTATCCAAAAACTTTGGACACTGAAAGAGGAAGAGGATCCCTATCTGGCCAAACCCGACAACAAATGTGGAGTGGAGATACTGAGGGATTAACACCATGCCACCAAAATCGGTAATTTCATAGTTAAAATCTCTCCAATTTCTGAGTTTTTTACTAATTAGTTACAAGCTATGAGGTTTTTTTTTTTTTTTTTTTTACCAGGGGTTCCTTGCAAATTAGAGGATGAAAAACCCTCCACCAAGCCATTGCCTCTCCTAAACATCCCATCTAGATTCTCCCTCAACCTCCTCGACCTCCCCCATAACCCTTATGTAGCTCCGAGACTGCAAAAATTTAGGAATGAATATATGCACTGAGAAGATAAGTTTAGTAAGTGCTATGACCCAAGCTTGTACAAGAGATATTGAAGTCATTTCTTAATTCCATGAATGATAAAAAAAATTTATTTTTCATATATTGTATGAGATATAATATTTCCTTGTATTGTCTAGTTTCAAAATCCAACAAACAACCTTCCCATAGAATAACTACTCCAATGCCCTGGCTATAGGCATTACATTCCACTATGAATGTCTTATTAAAGTTTTGGTTGCCTAGAATTGGAGTAAAGGTGCAATCCTCCTTGCATTGTTGGAATGTCTAAATTGCCACATATAACCATGAAAATTATTTCTTATTTAATATGTATGTTAGAGGTGCAACAATCGAAGCATAATTGATGAAAAAATGATGATAATATTCTATCAAGCCAAGGAAACATCAAAGAAACTTGATGTTCTTTATTATTGGACTATCCACTATTTATTTAATCTTTTGTGGATCTACCTTGACTTATTCATTTGATTCCACATGGCCTAGGTACTCCATTTCTTGTAACCTAAAAGTACACTTGGTCTTCTTGGCATACAATTTGTTATCCTAAAGCATATGCAATACCTTACCCACATGTCCCATATGATCTCCAACAATTATTTTTTATGTCAAAATTTCGTCAAAGAAAACAAAAAATAAATCTAAGGAAATGCCTCAAAATATAATCCATAAGACACTAAAAAGTAGAGGGAGAATTAATGAGACCAACCAACATTTCTAGGAATTCATATCGGACTTCATAAGTTCTAAAGTTCTTTTTGGCATATCTTGTTTTTTAAGGCGAATCTGATTATATCCTGAGTGGAGATCAAGATTTGTAAATAAACTATACTATGCAATTCATCTAATAATTCAATAATGGAAGGAATGTGAAACTTATTTTTAATTGTGATTATGTTAAATTTCATGTAGTATGGGAACAACCTCTCTTACGTATCCTTCTGACATCACAATGAAGCGCATATGTTGAAAACCATGTTTAGATCTTTATATTAGCAACAAAAATGAGAATAATTTATAAGTAAAATTAAAGTAATTAGGTGATTGTCTCTATCATTGACAAGCTTGGTGATGCCATTCAATCTTCTTTAGATTCAATTGCCCTTATAGCATGCCAAATTCGATGTTGTAGTTATCTAAGACTTGGCAACATTCAATTATGTCTCATTTTCCAAATGAGTCCTTATATCATGGAGATAGTTCATATATCTAAGTCAATATAGCAACACTTTGGTTCAATGGACCCCCTTTGCACAATGATTTGATTGTGTAGTATAGGAAGGTGTACATACATATGATCTCCAAAACTAAAACACATATTCTACTTAGTTTACAGAGGTGTACCCTATGACCTCTAAGGAGAAAACACATGTTCTTAATCGTTAGACCCACTAAAAATGTTGTACACCTCTAAACATATGTAAAGACCTCTCTGAATCTCGATGTACACTCAAGGAAGCACAATCCTAAAGTGACTCTCAAGACACCTTGCAAATGAAATTATTGATGTTAGTGTTGGGGCTCAGAAATGTCATGTTTTCATCCACTTTTCCCTTCATTATTATTCACATTTCATTGCCCCATTAACCTTTCATGACATCATTTTCATAAATACATTTGGGTTTCACCTTATTATTTTCCACTTTATTCATTTTAGTATTTAAAGGGAATTTGTGATTAAATGTTAGAAAATCGACATGTTTTCATATATATCTCAAAAATGTGTGAGCTTTGTAATGTTTAGGAATATGAGAAGGATTAATTCAAAAGGACTTCTTGAATACTTCCTCCATCATTTCAAGATTTGAGGAGATAATTCAAGCCCATTCCAAGGAGAATATCATTGAGATTTGGTTGGCATATCTTATCCAATATATATGAGAGATATGTGTGAGGATTTGAAGGGATTATATTTTGTAATAATGGGAAAATAGTTGAGAGAATAGTGGATCTGTAATTATGATATGGTTATCTTATATTCAAGGCTCTCATGTATAAAAGAGAGTGCTCTCTCTTCATGAGGGGATAATTAGAGTTATTAGAGTAGTCATTATTGGTAGTCCTTAGGATTTGAAAGAGAAAGGGATTCTTAGCTTTAATTCATAGTTTTGGTTTCCATGCTTTCATTATTATGTTATGAAGATTGATTTGGTTATTGTAATGTAAGATCGTTTCATTAGCATGAGCTCACATATGTTGTTGTGTCATTCAACTCTTCACATGTTGTATCTTCTCTTCCTTCATGTAGTTCTCCATTTCTATATTAATTTCCTCCACGCAATTTCTCATTCCTAGATTAATTTCATTTATGCAATTTCCCATTCCTAGATTAATTTCATTTAGGCAATTCAATTTTAGTCGCGTGTTTCAATTTCCTGCATTAGATTAATGATTCAATTTCAGTCGTAGCTTAAACATTAGATTAGATTAGTTCTGCTTCAGTCTTGCATATACTTTGCGTGTTCTTCATAATTTTACAAACCTCGGATTGACAAATTAGATAGTTGGGAAAGTACTACAACTCAATTAATACAACATTAGTTCAGCCCAATATAACGACTGTCGTTCCCTTGTTACGATTGTTGTTCCTTTTGCAGGTTGTGTTGTTCATTTGAACGAAACAACTGTCATTCCTTTTGTTACAATTGATGTCCCTTTTCGGGGGTTGCATCTCTAGAGGACGAGTATTGAAAAACGAAGGTAAGAACCTACATAGGCAACAATTAAAACTCTTGTGCTAGCGCCTACCTTTAAATGATGCATAGAGGTTATATTTTAGGACATATTTAGAGCCAAACATTTTGGCTTCGTTGTCGGGGAAGCACAATGGATTGAGGTATTAGTTTATTTTTCATTTTAATTCATTCAAGTGTGATCTAGACGTGTTGGTAAGGGGTCATAGAAGCTCGTGAGAGGAGACTCATGTTCTCCCTACCAACTAGGTAAAAGTAATTTTAATTTATGCAAATTTAATTTTATGCAAGAGTGTTTAATTCATGCAAGTGTGATCTAGACGTGTTGGTAAGGGGTCATAGAAGCTCGTGAGAGGAGACTCCTCATGTTCTCCCTACCAACTAGGTAAAAGTAGTTTCAATTTCTGCAAATTTCAATTTATGCAAGAGTGTTTAATTTCTGCAAGTGTGATCTACATGTGTTAGTTCTAAGGGTCATAGAAGCTCGTGAGAGGAGACTCCTCACTATCCCTACCAACTATCAGGAATGTTTTAATTTCTGCAACTGTGAGGAGTAATTGTTTTCTGTTTCAGTAAGAGTAATTTTATTTAAGTTTTTTTCATTTAGATTTCAGTTTTGGGTGCTGTAAGAATCCTTTTTTTTAACATGGTTTAACAATGAATTTAATCTTGGAACAACTCACTCAGATCCTAGCAAAATTCGGGATCTCCTCTTCTCTGGAAGAGGAGATCTTGATAGCATCCGAAAGATTATTTACTCCTCCTGAGGTGAACAAAGAATCAACATACGAAGAATCCTGCATATTTAATAAAGAACAATTAGGCGAGAAGGAGATTGAGGAGGAAAATGAGGAGTTACAACATGATCTGAGTGAGGAATAACATGCCTATGAAAGCCTTATCGAGCAATGGTTCCAAGTAAGTACTAGATTAGATAAATTTCATTTTTGTTTTTATTCAGTGAAATCGCAGTCTCAACAATTCAATATGTTCTTTTTTGGAGATTTCTATTTTTCATGAGTAAAAATGAAAATGAACATGATTTTACTACTATTACGTGAATGGCTCCACTGGAAGTTTAATTACACATAACTAATTGTTAAATCTAATTAGCATAGAGTAGGTAGGGTAAATGAATAAAACCATGCTTTTGTTTTCTAGCTCTTGTTTTTGTTTCGAATAAGTATGCTCTCTTCCTGTGCCTTGTTGCGATTTGGAAGATCAGAAAGTAGAAATCAAAGGAATGGCTATGTGATGTTTTGAGGAATGTTTTGGTATTGTTGAAGATCTGAACAAAATTTCTAAATCAATTTTTGTTTTCAAATTTCAAAATTAATTTGTCTCCATTTGCTAAAATAATTTTATTCAATTTGATTTGTCTCAAATGCTAATAAAATTTCTAGTTTTATTTAAAAATATATATATAAAAATAAAAAACAAAATACAAAATGCAGAAATTGAACTAAAGATATCTCACAAACTGGGATTTGGGTTCTTATGATTTTTGTACAGGAAGTGCATTATGTTATGATAAAAAAATCCAATAAATTTCAGGACAACTTAGTACACGATTTTCGAGAAAATCAATATAGTCACCTTAAACCATTTCTATTATATCTTGAGATCCATGCATCGGATGGCTCTGATAATTGTCATGCATAAGTATTGGGAGCATAGGAACCTTCCCACAAAATTTCAGCCAAACCCAATACATGTTTTTTGATAAAATCAACATCATCACTTCCATCCATTTCACTTATATCTCAATATCTGTGCATTGGATGGCTCTGATTTTTGGCGTGCAAAAGTATTGGGACAATAGGAACGTGCCCACAAAATTTTAACCGAATCTAATTTATAGTTTGTGAGAAAATCGTCTCTGAAGTGTGTTGTAGCAACCTGCAACAAAAACAATACTAATACTAATACTAATAATAAATCGAATGCAATATCATAGTAATAAGAACTAGGTGCAATAGATCTGATTTTGTAGGCAGAGGTTACGGGTTCAAACGTCATCCATGCCACTCTTTATGCCATATTTTCAATGATTTAATGCACTTTCTACGCACAACCTTTTGAACACGGGAAACTTCACCAAGATTTGGCAATGATCTGTTATGCATTTTGTTGGAACTTGACTATTGTTGGAGTCTCCCCTGGTTTTAGCATCCGTGGGAAAGAAAATTATATGCCTATAATGTTGGTTGCATGCAAGAAGGTCGATTTTAATTTTGAGTGCTTTGTTTTCTATTTTTCTGTTAGTATCATTTCTATTTTTTTTTTTCATTTTCCTTTGATATGTAAAACAAAAATAAAATAAAAACTATGAAACCATAAAAATATTTCATTTGTTTTGTTAAGAAAAAACAATAATAAATAAATAAATAAATAAAAGCATACAAAGAAAAAATTATTATGAAAATGAAAAATGTATGGATAAAGAAGTTCATGTTTTAGTTATGGTTTTACTTCGTGTTGTATGTGGTCGAACAGGTGGTGGTATGTAATTAGATCGTGATGATAAAAGTGTTCCATAAACTCTTTAAGTGAAAGCGTGCACAAAGAGAACATTTTGATCCCTGTACAATTGCATGCAAGCAATACTACCAATAATTGTTTTTTGAAAACAAATCAAATATTCTAAAAATAAAAATTTGCAAATGGATTTTCACATTTCCTAAAAACATCATTGGAATCATGCTTTTATCTTGTTATGTTGAAATTATTGTGAAGTCACTTCACCAAGTATTCACGAAGATGATTGTAAAAAATGTGCTATCACCAACTGGTAAAAACACATTTCATTCTTTTCATTTGGTTGATAACATTAGTATTAATTTATGCATTTCACGTTTTCAACATTCGCACACTATTTGCTGTAGATTAGTGCTAACATTTTACAGGTTCAAAGACGATCAAATTTCTTGCAGAAGTGACTTTCAATAATCGTAGAAACTTTTCCGAAAAAAAAATCATTCTTTGTTGACTACTTGAAGGAGTTGTTACTCATTGTAAACATCATGACGTTTGTTGTTACACATAAACCTTTTCATAAACCCATTTGCATCATGAATGTTTACCCACATTTTTCCTTCAAAGCACATTGGTCATCCTTGTGTCGAAGCCCATCTTCCATTTCCTTATCCTTCATGACTTCACACATGCCTACTTTTTTGAATCACATACATCTCTTTATCTTTTTCAGTTCATTTTTCCTTGTCAATAAAACTATCCAACTCCCTTTCCATGACTACATTGCCTTATTCTCCTTGTCATACACATTGTTTCTATTGAGATCTTTCCTATAGTCCTACCAATCTTTTTGTAAAAATTCGTGTTGACTAATGTGGGATTCCTTAAGGCCCACCTTTCAACAAGTCTTGCCCCATCGACCTCAACACCTTATCTGGGATATAGACTAGAGTTCATTCTGAGTACCTAGAGGCTTGCATGCCTTAATGGCAAGTTCTCTTGTTGACAATCATGGGAATACATCAATGTCCCTTGATCATCAGATCTTGCAAGTGGCTCAACATCAGCTCATTCATTCGCACTTCAGAAGATGTACTCGGGTACCTTGGCACTCATTGACATCAATGGTGAGTTTTCCTTACATTGGTTAAAGACATTCATCAATGGAAGGTAATCCAATGAATTATTTTCATGCTCGACATCGACACACTCATTCACATGACTAGAATTGTACCATCGGGTTTAGCAATGGGTGAAGACTATACACTTTTTCATGACTCCATTAGCAGTTGCAGCAGTATTTTTTAGCTATATGAGAGTACCATAGTTCCACTTTCATACTTCCTCTTTTCCATGATTCATTCAACAACACTTCAGATTCCCCCACTTCATATTCTCTAATCCATCAGAAAACAGTCGCAACTACAACAGTAGTCACTTTCCATATGATCCTACAACAGTGACATCTTCCATGCTCTAGCAGTCGCATCAACCATATTCCTATTGCATAGTTCATCAACATTTTGGCTAAGTGGAGGTATGTTATTTTCTAAACTTTAATCATGTAATTCCTCAACTGCTAGCAATGAATAATTTGGAAAATTCCCTCACCAAGTTCCCTTTCCTTTTAACTTCTATGACTTATGCCACATTGCATGAGGACATGCAATCGATTCAGTTGGGGGGTAGGGGACTTTAATCACTATCATCACTCCACTTTTCCACTACCATCATTCCATTTTTCGTCTCATTTACCATTTTTGAACATTTCTTTTCCAACGATACTCTATTGTGCTTTGCTTTATAAGCACTGATATACATATTGGCATGATTCACAAAAACAAAAAAGGGGCTTTCTTATACTCAATGATGTTTCCTTATGCACATTGATAGCATATATTTTCCAGTAAGAATATGGGCAAATTAATATCATAACAACAAGAGAACAAATAACAAAATAAATGTTTTTAATAGAAGAACAAACATTCTTTATATTCATCGTTGTCACACAAGAACCAACCATAAGAAAATGTCAACTATTACTCATATAAATCCCATCCTGGAAACATTCATTATCATCACTCAAAGCCAACATTCAGATGCCAAAATTGCTTGAGAAGATCCATGCATGGTTGCATGAGGACATGCAACAAGTTAAGTTGGGGGGTATGTTGGGGGTCAGAAATGTCCTGTTTTCATCCACCTTTCCCTTCATTATTCTTCACATTCCATCTCCCCATTAACCTTTCATGACATCATTTTCATAAATACATTTGGGTTTCACCTTATTATTTTCCACTTTATTCATTTTAGTATTAAAATGGAATTTGTGATTAAATGTTAAAAAATCGACATGTTTTCATATATATCTCAAAACTGTGTGAGCTTTGTAATGTGCAAGAATATGAGAAGGATTAATTCAAAAGGACTTCTCGAATACTTCCTCCACCATTTCAAGATTTGAGGAGATAATTCAATCCCATTCCAAGGAGCATATCATGGAGATTTGGTTGGCATATTTTATCCAAGATATATGAGAGATATGTGTGAGGATTTGAAGGGATGATATTTTGTAATAATGGGAAAATAGTTGAGAGAATAGTGGATCTGTAATTAAGATATGGTTATCTTATTGTCAAGGCTCGTATGTATAAAATAGAGTTATATCTCTTCATGAGGGGATAATTAGAGTTATTAGAGTAGTCATTAATGGTAGTCCTTAGGATTTGAAAGAGAAAGGGATTCTTAGCTTTGATTCATAGTTCTGGTTTCCATGCTTTCATTATTATGTTATGAAGATTGATTTGGTTATTGTAATGTAAGATTTCTTCATTGGTGTGAGCTCACATATGTTGTTGTGTCATTCAACTCTTCACATGTTGTATCTTCTCTTCCTTCATGTAGTTCTCCATTCCTAGATTAATTTCCTTCACACAATTTCTCATTCCTAGATTAATTTCATTTATGCCATTTCTCATTCCTAGATTAATTTCATTTAGGGAATTCAATTTCAGTGGTGTGTTTCAATTTCCTACATTAGATTAATGATTCAATTCCAGTCGTGTGTTTCAATTTTCTACATTAGATTAATGATTCAATTTCAGTCGTAGATTAAACATTAGATTAGATTAGTTCCACTTCAATCTTTCATATACTTTGTGTGTGCTTCGTAAGTTTACGAACCTCGGATTGACAAATTAGATAGTTGGGCAAGTACTACAACTCAATTAATACAACATTAGTTCGGCCCAATA
>JZKD02S1337010.1:9090-26210 GCA_000966675.3 Picea glauca | reverse complement strand
ATCCACCTTCCCTCTCCACTCAACCCCTCTCCTAACCCATTCATCCCCTCCATACCCTCTACCCATCATATCCACCCTCCCCTAGCCCACCAAATCCCTCATTTACCTCTAACCAACCCTTTCCTTTTCTCCAACTCCCCTTTCATATTTCCTCACCCTCCCCTTTGGATCCTTCCTCATATCCTTCATGCCCACCACTCCCCTTCCCCCACCCATCTACCCTTTACCTTTTCTCTCCTACTTCCCCTTTTCCCCTCTTACCCACCCCCTGCCCATGCCCACCTCTCATGGTCTCACTTATATCCCTCTTTTATCCCCAAAAATGACGTATCAAGGGCATCATTTTCCACTAACTAGATATATAGGTATCACTATCACCTAGAAAACATAACCCACCTATTGATGGTGTTCTTAATCCTCTTCACCTAGGTATCTCCCCTTGCCACTCTTGCATCTATTATTTATTTTTACCTTTGTTGGCAGCCAATTAGTATTTTTATACTATCCTTATAAGATGCCTATGCCAGTGTTTTGCAACCCTTGATTTTCATCGCAATCTTTGAATAAAAACGAAATTATTATTTCATGCATTTGCGCACTTACCTTTGTTCTCGTTTTCACGACTGCAAGCGTGAAAACTTTAATTTCAAAGTCACATTAAAATCGTCACTGGATTATTATGGTCACTCTTATCTATGTGTTCATTGCATTTCCAATTTAATTATATTCGCACAGTTGGAAAGACTCCGAGATCTTTACTCATTTGGCATTCTTTGATTGTTAATATGACTTCATTTTTATAAGACTATGTTGATATTCTTATGATCGAGGTTTTGATACATTGGTGGTTTGATGTTTAATAGTCTTTTATCGATTTTCTTGACACATTGGTCTTATGAAAAACACATTGAGGATGTGGTTAGATCCTTGGTCTAATTATTTCATTTCATACATATTTGATATGATCAAACCCTTGGTGTTGGTTTTGAATCATTATTTTGGTTTTAAAAACTATGCTAAAACTATTGCTCGCGCAAGTGTTTGGTCAACTTACCATAGATTTCATTGATTATTTGAATGGCATGGTTTTTAACATATGAAATGGTGATTTGAATCGTTATATGCGTCGTCGGTTGTACTTATGAAATGACTGTTTTGCATGGGATGATCTAGCTCCACCACCCTCGCACATTCGTTCATTAATGTATTCCCCCTATCCCAACTTAACTCTGTTGTTTTCAGGGAGTCTGTGAGTTATTCGATCCTGCCAATACCCTGTTCGAACCCTTGGCCGCAAACCCTTGCCCACTGTGTGCTCCTGTCTATGGCACCAGTGGTGTGAATAGAACCAAATGGGAGCCAAACTCTGTTGCTATTCGATAATGCTCACAAAGATTTGGAAGATAATGGCTGGCTGGTGTTTATACAAAGGTTCCAGGGCTTTAACCTTTCGGTTTCCCAACAATTCGCCCTCACCTTCGATGGGTGTAGGGATAAGGTTGGATACTTACAGCTCGAGCTCAATGATGAATTCATGAGTTCGACTACAGGACTACCAGCGACAGGGCAACATTGGTTCAAAAATTCCAAAGTTGACCAGGTGTCATGGCCTCTCCTCTTCACTTCAAGAAAGATTGTTTCATGTGATAAAGGTATGCCTAGCACTACCCTCAAACCTATGTGGCACGATCTTTTGGTAATTTTTAAACAGTTTGTGACCTGTGAAGGTCGGTATGGGTTGGTATTTTTGTATCACCTCCGGTTATTAATGAATTTCATAGGCTATTCCTTAAATATGTTGCATTAGATTTTGCGAAGTCTATACAAGATGTCTAAGAGATTCAAGTGTGAGAAGGCTGATAGCAGCCTTTTCCATCACAGTTTGATTAAACTCATCATCGTCCACCATTTGAGCCTTCATGGTGATAGTTGGCAAGCCTTCCTATCTAGGAACGACTTTGCCACTCCCGAGTCTACCCAAGTTGACAAGGTTGTGGTTACGAAAACTTTGGTTGGGCCAGCCATGCCATTTCATATCCTTCTACCTCCTGTCCAACCCTCAGATTGCCCGGACATCGACCTACTCGATACTACTATCGACCCGGGTGCTAAAGAAAATATGAAGGCTGTCAAAAGACCTGTGAAGAATAAAGGTAAGAGTGAAAATACTATCAACAGTAAGGGTAAGAAACATGCTCGATGGATATCGATATGTGCCAGGAACAAACCCAAGAAAAACGTTGACCAAAATCCCATAGTGTTGAGAGAGGACTCGGACTCCGATATTGAGCATTTCCTAGCTGAGGAATACCCCTATTCGCATGGCCTATTCTCTACAAAACCCTATGACTATGTCTCTAACTTACCTCCATGCCTAAAAAACAACCCTAACTACCCGGGAATCAAGCTGCACAATGAAACCCCTGGTGACTTAAACAAACCCTCACCTGTGATATCAAAGCCCGAGCAACCATCATGTGTCCAATGTAATGCTTGGCTAGAACGTTATTACACCAACATTCCCTTGTTGTAGTCAAAGATCAAATCGTTAGAGGATCCAGTTACAGTGCTGTCAAAAGAAAGAGACATGTTTCAAGCCAATGACAAGAAACAAAAAACCACTGGTTCAATTGTCTTTAGGAACATCAAAGAGACAATGGCCTTTGTCAATTCCAAGTTGTCATGATCAAATCCTTTTCTTACTGCTCAGGTATGAATTTCAATATTAATTTCTCTTTGTGAGTTTGTTTGGATTAATATAACTGATTGGATTTGCTTTCTATAGCTCTATTCATCTTGATTCAAAATGATTCTATTTCTTTCATTTTACCAAATCAATTTCGATATAAATCATGAGTGGGAAATTTATTTGCTAAATTCTGACACAACTATGATTTAGTTAATGAGATTTTATTATTCTCAGTTTAGTATAAATGATTGATTTGTTTTCGATTTTTTTTGCATTGCCTTTTAAAACAATTCTGTATGGATAGTCGATTGGGTTTGATTTCGATTAAGTTCTGTTCGTTTCTAAACAATCCTGTTGACTTTGATTTACCAGGAACGATTCTGTTTTGGATTGAATCAATATTTTTGTTTTGGATTATGATTGTATTCCACCTGCACACAAAATTTGTTTACTAAATTCGGACACGACTCCGTTTTGATTTTGCATAACGATTGTGTCGATCTTAAATCAGTTCAATTCGTTCCTGTTTGATTTGATTTGCAAACGATTGTTGCGTGCCATGATTAGCATGATCATTTGTATATGTTTGATATAGTTCTATTAATTTGAAATACGATCCTGTTGATTTCATTTTGATCCGACAATGATTTTGTTAATGGCTAAGGAAACATAAACTATTGCATGAATGATTCGTTTAACCGGTTACAGTTTGTATCGATTGAAATGGGTTCATGAAAATGATTTCATTACTTTCGAATTACCTAAGAAATTCTGTTTACCTCGAATTGGTAATAACAAATGTTGAACATAGTGCATGTATCTCTGTTTCCATTCGTTTGACTACGATTTCGTTTGCTCTCAAATTAGCATAGAAGTTCTGATTCGAATGATTCGTTTGGTTTCCAATTAGAAATTAAATATTTGTTTAATAGTTTGAATATGATTGTTTAAGTTTTGTATTGATTTTAAAACGATTCTGTGCTCAAATTAGACCAACTACAGAATCGCAAGATTCTATAGCTAGTCTTAAAAATTAGATTTTTGTCAATTTTATCAATAAAATATCCTCTAAACTTGTCTATTCTTGTCTTCTCTCAGGTGCATACGAATTACAATGATCAATTGGGCATGCTGTGGCAGTTTAGGAGATACTTTGGATATGTTTTTTGTTTTAGGTTGTTAGATTGAGTTAGAAATAGAGACTTGGGATATTATCCCCAGATTTTTCTAAACTATTTTGATAACTCCCACATGGATGTTTTACCCTGTGGGAGGTCTTTAAATACTTGTCATTTTTTGTAATGAACCCGTCATCATCACTATTGGGAGAACCAGACTATGGAATTATAATAATACAGACTGGTATGAAAGTTGATGTCTTGTAACAGCTTTCGCTTTCAATATATCAAACTTTTGTTTCAAGTTTTCTCCATATCACTTTGCAATTGATTATTGACTACTTTAGCTATCGTAATTTGTTGCAGGTTGATGTGATTTGGTTTATATGTTGTCCATATCTGATCTCTATTATTTAAAAATACAACAATTACTCTATTTCAATTTAACGAATACAGGTTTATCTTTTTCATTAATTGAATTGTTTGGTACAAATTTTGCACAAGGATTTATCTGACTGCGATAATTTGTTAATCATAAGATTGCTGTAATTTTTTTTTATGTCTTGTTTGTCCTGTTATTGATATTCAAAGAGCACAACTGCTTCTTGTTTACGAGAAGCTCGTGGAGAATCTGGTGCGGGTTTCCTCCCACTGAACAGCTAAATCAACCATTGCATACAAGACAAACCTGAAGCATTACTTCAGGTCAGTTTGTTATTGATTATTTAATAGTTAGTTTATTAGCGTTATTTAAGTATTTTAGATAGATATATATATAGTTCAGATGTATAGTTAGAGTTTTTATTTTAGTTGCTTAGCTTAGATAGTTTTTATTTAATTTCTTTCTCATAAAATTATAAAAATCCAAAAACAATAGTTTCGCTGTCTTAGGACAATTTACCAATGATTTTTGCAGGTTTTCATTTAAATCTGTAATCTATAAATATTGCATATTTGTAATCGAATCTGATTCTGTTGTTAATTGAACATTTAATTTTATAGAATTATAGTTGTATGATTTAGGTAGTAGATTGTATATTTGTAGTTTAAATTTGTTTATTAGTTTGTTTTAATTATTGTTTTCATTTCGATTAGTTCCTTAGTGTATTTTTCATTTGTATTTCTAGGACTTAGATCAGCCAACGGAGCCGCTAAACCCATCAGGGTGGGTCATCTCAAACAGCTTGGTTTATTTAGACAACCCTGGACCGGATCCACTCTTCTAGTTGGCAAGCGTCCAATTTCGCCCGTCAACAAATGGTGCTAGAAGGAGGGCTTGAAATTTATTAATGGCCCAAGGTGGTCACAAGACTCCTCCACCACCTAATCACTCACCTATAGTGACAAGAAGTCATTTGAATGATAATATTCCCCCTCAAACAACAACCACATCAAACGACAATCCACGGATCATAGTTGAGCCAACAACCCCAAGTCCTACAAGTGGCGACATACAAGAGATTGTCCGCCAATCTCTCATAAGAACACATAGTGCCTTAGCTCGGTTAAAGAAACTGAATCGACCTTTGGACCAACCTTTAGATTTCTCTAATATCAAAGAAAAACTCGGAGGCACTAACCTCACTGTGAACCCTACAGATTCAATCCTCATGCTTGCTACAGGAGGATTTGGAATACCTCCCTCACCACCTCCATCATCCCCTTCTTCTTCGAGAGAAGACTCTTATAACGAAGGAAGATCCCCTTCTCAGCCTTCCACACTGACTACACCAATGGCTAACCAGAACAACCCTTCTAGACCTTGGCTAGACCAGGATGTTGTAGCCGTACCTAGGGCACAACGTCCCTTACCCAAACATCCAGAGAAGTGGCTTCCCAAGTTTGACCCTGACTCTAAGCAGATCGCAGAAGATCACATTAAAAAGTTTATGTTAGCCATTAGACTTCGCAATGTCGAGCATGAAGACATAATCTGTAGGTTGTTCCCCTATACTTTCGAGGGCAATGCATCGACATGGTACTCTTCCCAACAACCCCATACCATCGTGTCCTGGGAAAAGTTCAAGTCATGTTTTTTGGAAAAGTTCGGAGACGACAAGTCACCTAAAGTCCTGGTTATGGAGCTTTCTAGCTTAAGAATGAACCCAAAAGAGAAAATTAAAGACTTTAATCAAATATTCTTAACACTTAAGAACCGAATCCCTATGGATTCCATGCCTGCCGAGAATCTTATCATAGCATACTATACTAAAGCTCTGCATCAAAGTATAGCCATTTGGGTTAAACGATCTAAGAAAACCACATTGTTAGAAGCCTTCGAAGAGGCCAGCCATATTGAAAAAGACATACTCAGTCTAAAAGACACTACTAGCAATGAAACAAAGACTAGTTCTTCTTCCAAAAAGAAGATCAAAATCCTCCCTAGACTTGCTCAAAGTAAAGCACAACCTAAAAGCTCTAATTTAGAAAATTTAACTAAAGTCGTTCAAAAACTATCAAATCAAGTTATAGATTTGAAAAGAACGACCGAAGAAGCTTCTTTAAGCAAAGGGCCTTACAAACCCCCATTCAGAAAGCCTTTTCCCACCAACCGACCTAATTCGAATATTGAAGGCCTTAATCTAGAAAGTCTCCAATATGCCCTTCAAACAATTCTAGAAGCCGAGGATAACTTGATGCCTCCTGAGATTCATGAGGAGGTTGTCGAACAAGAGACATTTCAATAAGAAGAGTCTTCTCCAAACATTTTTGGACACTTCTCGGATAGTATCTTTCAAGCTAACTTTGAGACAGTCCATCCCTATAATACTAGGAGTAAGATGACAAACAAACCTTCTTCCGAAAACACTACGACTTTGCCTCCAAAGAAATCTAAACCAGTTGAGAATAAATAGAGTCATGTGAGCCCCAACTTAGATTATGATTTAGTTGAAGATCTTAAAAATTTAAAGGCTAACATTTATGTTTGAGTTATTGAAATTTCCATTTTTCTTACAAAAGATGTTACAGAATATCGCAGAGAATGGAAAAAATGTTAATTCAAGCAATAACAAGGTTGTTTAGAACAAATTTCCTTAGAAGAATTCCGCTAAAAATAATATTGATCCTCAAGACGAAGGAAGTCTTCCTATAAATAATGTAAATAATGTAGATAAAGTAGCTTTAGAAATTGCAAGTAAAAAACCACAAGCTAGGTCACCCTTAGTACTCACAGAAATGTACCTCCATTTTTGTTAACTTTCGAAATCTTTAATAGAAACGTGCACAATTGTATGGTAGACTCAGGAGCATCATCCAATGTGATACCACGGTCTGTATGTCAGAAGATTAATGCTGAGGTTGAACCATCCACTCTAAAAATCATCCAACTTGATCAAACCAATGTTAAAGTTGTAGGCGAATTAAGGAATGTGCTTATAAGATTATCGTCTAACCCCAAAGTTCATAAAGTCATTGATATTATTGTTGTGGATATTCCAGAAATGTATGGTCTATTTTTAAGCAGGGATTGGTCGGAGCAACTACATGGCTATTTCGTGACAGATTGGTCTCACCTATGGCTTCTAGAGAACGACAAACCCAACAAAATCAAAGTAAATCATGAACACTACTTTAAGTTCATGGTCACAGATTTGAATGATCCCAACGAACCATTTACACCCTCTGTTGATTCACCCAAAATACAAGGGATGGATACCTTTTTCGGTAATTTCATGGCCAAGACTTCAGCTATCACCAACCCAGAATAACAGTCTGAGATTATATCATATGTGTAGCCAGTGGCTTCTACGCAACGGTCTCATACACCCGATAAAAATCAAATTTGGTCTCTTTATTTTGATGGGTCAAAGTCCAAAGAAGGAGTTGGTGTAGGTTGTGTTATTATTGATCCCTCAGGTAACAAAACATTGATTGCATGTAGGTTAGAATTTGAATGTACTAATAACACAACAAAATATGAGGCTTTACTGCAGGGTCTCAGAAAAGCTTTAGATATGAACATTCAAAACTTGATTGTCTTTGGCGATTCCAAAATCGTAGTTAGATAGGTAAGAGATTCTATCCACTGTCTGTCTCCGCATCTTAAAAGATACCAATCTGAGGTATGGAATTTAATGAATAAATTTTCTTCTTTCAATATAAATTCTATTCCTAGATTGAATAATTTTGAAGTAGATCTCTTAGCTAATGTAGCTTCTAAACTCTTTCTGTAGAAGGCTTGTCCCCAGACACATTCTTTGTTGAACTGTTGCTCAGGACATTCATGCTTGACAACATCATGAATTGGAGAGTCTTCGACGACGATCAACAGATTATTAGCTTCCTGCATATGGAATAAACTTTTCAAGGTGCGGTGATCGACGAATGCACTCACAACGACAATTTGTGCGATTTCACGGTAATACCAGATCCGAGAACTCTTGAATCTTCATCGGACATGGTAAATTCGATCCCTAAATCTGTAGTTAGATTAGAGAAATTTTACGATCTTCAAGATAAATTCAAAAAATCGGTCAACTGTAAAACCAATAGTTCCTCGTTATCATATGAAAAAGTAAACTTAGGAACTAATGACAATACGCAGTGCATTAATTTAGGGGTGGGGTGTTTTGAACAAGAAAAAGATGCATTTGTTAAATTGTTCAAAGAATTTAAAGATGTTTTTGCATGGACGTATGATGACCTTAAAACTTTCGACCCCAACATCATACAACATGTCATTCCTATGAAACCCCAAACCTTACCCTTTCAACAAAAATTAAGAAAAATGCACTCTAAGATCGAACCGACTGTCAAAAAAGAATTAAATAAACTCCTGAATGCTAAGATAATTTTTCCATTTAGGCACACTCAATGGGTTTCTAACCTTGTCCCTGTCCGGAAGAAGAACAGGGAAATCTGGCTATGCGTCGATTTCTGAAACCTTAATAGAGCGTTTGATAAAGACAACTACCCTATCCCACCCATGGAATAGATCCTTCAATAGGTATTTGGTGCTGAGAGGCTATCTTTATTGGATGGTTTCTTAGGGTACAACCAAGTCCTGATGTCCCCTCCAGACCAACTTAAAACTACCTTCCGCACTCCATGGGGAACCTACGCTTATCGAAAAATGCCCTTTGGATTGATTAATGCCAGTGCCACTTTCTAGAGAGCGATGGACATCGCTTTTCGAGGCTTAATCAATCAATCCTTCATAGTTTACTTAGATGACGTTACTGTATTTTCAAAAAACAAAACCAATCATCTAGCTCATTTGAGAGCCATTCTACAGCAATGTCGAAAATACGACATTTCCTTGAATCCTAAAAAATCCATCTTCACAGTAGAACAAGGTAAACTCTTAGGATTTATTGTTTCAAGCAAAGGAATGATTATCGATCCCGAAAGGACTCAGGTCATCTTGAAAGTTCCCCTTCCTACTTCCAAAAATTCTATGCAGTCTTTCTTAGGCCAGATAAACTTCGTGAGGAGATTCATCCCCAGTTTCTTTGAAATGGTCAGACCTTTACATAATCTAATTAAGAAAGACACACAATATCATTGGGGTCCCTTAGAAAATCAATCTTTTAATGCAATAAAAAAGGCCATAATAGACGCTCCTTCTCTCATGAGCCCCGAATTTTCGCAAGACTTTATGCTCTACACTTTTTCTTATGACCGCTCCTATGCTGTCGTCCTAACTCAAAAGAACGCTGAAAAGAATGAACTACCCATTGCCTTTATGAGATCTACTTTCAAAGGCACTGAACTTAATTACCTAGTGGTAGATCAGCAAGCCTACGATGTTTTCAAAGAAGTCAAGCATTTCTGGTCTTATCTTTTGAAATCTAGGACGAAAGTTATTGTCCCTTATCTAGCCATCAGGAACCTCTTAGTGTAGAAAGAATTGGGTGAAAAGAGGGCCAACTGGGTTACTTCTTTACAGGAGTACTACATAGAAATTATTCCAGCTCATATAGTGAGAGGTCAAGGGTTATGAAATTTAGTTGTTGATTCAGCAGCAGGACAACAAGGAGAAAACGATAGGTCAAACGTAGGACAACACAATCAAAATACAATCTGTTGTGCACAAAACTCTATTAGTCCCTCGTATGACGATATAAAATTCTGTCTTGAACATGGGTCAGCCCCCCATCACCTGGATCCCACTAAAAGAAGAGCGTTGAGATTAAAGTCTGCCTCCTTTCATTTGGTTAATGGTATTCTATTTCATCAAAATTTTGATGGCATACTGATGCACTGTCTTGAGAAAGACGATGCAGAAAAAGTATTACTAGAGTTGCATGCAGGAGAAGCTGGTGGGCATTTTGGTGGTGATACCACTGCCCATAAAGTTTTGAGAGCCAGTTATTAATGGCCCACACTTTTTAGAGACGCCCATGCCTTGTGTCGCAAGTGTATTATTTGTCAAAAAACATCAGGGCAATTACAGAAACCAGCCTTTCCTCTGCAGCCCGTGTTAATAGACTCTCCTTTTCAGCAGTGGGGCCTTGATATCATAGGTCTGATCAATCCGCCATCTTCACAGTAGCATAATTTTATCATAACAGCCACAGATTATTTCACCAGGTGGTCTGAAGCTGCCACATTAAGAACTATAAATACCAGTCAGGTAATCACCTTTCTAAATTCAAATATTATCACTCGTTTTGGTATCCCTGACTGTTTAGTATTCGATAACACTTCTTACTTTTTGTCTCTTGAGATGAGCGAGTTCGCTTTAGAAAAGGGAATTAAATTGAAGAATTCTACTAGCTATTACCCCCAGGGCAATGGATTGGCAGAATCAACAAATAAGAACCTAATTAAAATTATCAAGAGAACGGTATCTGAGAATCACAAAAACTGGCATAATGCATTGTTAAACACAATTTGGGCTGACAGGGTAACACCAAAAACTGTTGTAGGTAACTCCCCCTTTTTTCTCGTTTATGGCAGAGAAGCAATTCTACCACCACACATTCTTCTTTCCCCACTTCAGCTATTGCAAAAAATACAAGAAGAAGATTGTCCCCCCTTTAGAAAACTGAATTAATGCTTTGATGAAGCTAGAAGAGGTAAGAGCCCAAGCTAAACGTAGTTAGATCAGCATCAACTAGTGGTCAAAAGATGGTTTGATTCCAACTCTGCCTTTGATGCCAAAAACTGATGTAGGTGACCTCATCTTGAAATGGGACAAATCGCACGAGGGGAAGGGAGAGCACACCAAATTTCAAAACTTATGGCTTGGACCGTTTTTAATTGCTGAGAAACTAGGTCCCATCTCTTTCTGGTTGCAGAATCTAGAGGGGCAGCCTGACACCTATCCGGTGAATGGCCAAGCTCTGAAAATATATTTTGCATGATTAAAGCCCCTTTGTATACTATGTACATATTTTTTCTTTTGTTGTTTTGGCTTTGATTTTCCTTGCGCTTATTAGTTTTGTTTTGGAAATACATATACCTGTATGATGACCTATTCAGACAAAGAAAATAGAAGTTTCTTTCATGGAAACAACTGCTGAAGAATTGTGCAAACATCAATTGTATACTTCTGAAATTTACATCTGTGTTGAAAAAATTGTTGTTTGAAAGAAGTTAATTCATTTTTATTTATCAGTAAAGCCTGTCACGATCATCTATTATCTTCTTACGCTGTCCCTATTCCTTAAGGGAATGACTCAGAAAGATGTCTCCCTACCTTAGAAAGTTGGTTCTACAAATAAACCATCTCTGGATCTTAATGAAGGGCAATTTAAAAAAAAAAATAAAAAAAATTGTTGAGGTCTGTAAAAAGATATGCTAAAATATGATAATTTTCAGTGTCACCCCGCTCAACTATATATCTTCAAAAAATAAAATAAAAAGAGATGTGGGAAGTGCTTGTAAACCCGCCGGGATGCTGAACAGGTCCGCTGGTAGCAGGTAAATGCATGCATGATGCCAAGACAACTTTGTCGGGGTACTGAATAGGCCTGCTAGCAGCGAAGCAATGTCGGGTATATGAAAATTCGTAAATGTGAAACCTCTGACCTTAAAATGTCCTTTATTCTGATCTGGAACTTCTTGGTAGGATACCGATATCAGAGTGGGTTAAATGGCAACCCTATCGAGGCTATGGATACCTGCTGGCAGCAGTGGCTTTGTCAATAATATTGGGGATTTTATCTTTAATATCGTGGCTCGCTTATCTTATGACTGTTATTAGTTTTCATCTTTTAAACACTGCTGGAATATTTGATCATTGATGATGTTTAAACAATTTTCTGGTTATTTCTGTTGGAATTATTCTTGTTATCCTAATCTGAAATCGTTCTTTTGGCAAAGATAACTACTTCTACCAGTGTGTCGCCATTTTTGGCAGCCAATTAGCATTTTTATACTATCCTTATAAGCTGCCTATGCCAGTGTTTTGCAACCCTTGATTTTCGTCACAATCTTTGAATAAAACTGACACTATTATTTCGTGCATTTGCGCACTTACCTTTGTTCTTGTTTTCACGACTGCAAGTGTGAAAACTTTAATTTTGAAGTCACATTAAAATCTTCATTGGATTATTATGGTCACTCTTGTCTATGTGTTCATTGCGTTTCCAATTTAATTATATTCGCACAGTTGGCAAGACTCCAAGATCTTTACTCATTTGGCATTCTTTGATTGTTAATATGACTTCATTTTTATAAGACTGTGTTGATATTCTTATGATTGAGTTTTTGATACATTGGTGGTTTGATGTTTAATAGTCTTTCGTCGATTTTCTTGACACATTGATCTTATGAAAAACACATTGAGGATGTGGTTAGATCCTTGGTCTAATTATTTCATTTCATACATATTTGATATGATCGAACCCTTGGTGTTGGTTTTGAATCATTATTTTGGTTTTAAAAACTATGCTAAAACTATTGCTCGCGTAAGCGTTTTGTCGACTTACCATAGATTTCATTGATTATTTGAATGGCATGGTTTTTAACATATGCAATGGTGATTTGAATCGTTATATGTGTCGTCGGTTGTACTTATGAAATGACTATTTTGCATGGGATGATCTAGCTCCACCACCCTCGCACATTCGGTAATTAATGTATTCCCCCTATCTCAGCTTAACTCTGTTGTTTTCGGGGAGTCTGTGAGTTATTTGATCCTACCAATACCCTGTTCGAACCCTTGGCCACAAACCCTTGCCCACTATGTGCTCTTGTCTATGGAACCAGTGGTGCCAATAGAACCAAATGGGAGCCAAACTCTATTGCTATTCGATAATGCTCGCAAAGATTTGGAAGATAATGGCTGGCTAGTGTTTATATAGAGGTTCTAGGACTTTAACCTTTTGGTTGCCCAACAATTCGCCCTCACCTTCGATGGGTGTAGGGATAAGTTCGAAGACTTACAGCTCAAGCTCAATGAAGAATTCATGAGTTCGGCTACAGGACTACCAGCGATAGGGCAACGTTGGTTCAAAAATTCCAAAGTTGACGAGGTGTCGTGGCCTCTCCTCTTCACTTCAAGAAAGATTGTTTCCTCTGATAAAGGTATGCCTAGCACTACCCTCAAACCTAGGTGGCACGATATTTTTGTAATAGTTAAATAGTTTGTGACCTGTGAAGGTCGGTATGGCTTGGTATTTTTGTATCACCTCCGGTTATTAATGAATTTCATAGGCTATCCCTTAAATATGCCGCATTGTCTTTTGCGAAGTCTGTACAAGATGTCTAAGAGATTCAAGCATGAGAAGGTTGATAACAGCCTTTTCCATCACGGCTTGATTAAACTCATCATCGTCCACCATTTGAGCCTTCATGGTGATAGTTGGCAAGCCTTCCTATCTAGGAACGGCTTTTCCACTCCTGAGTCTTCCCAAGTTGACAAGGTTGTGGTTACGGAAACTTTGGTTGTGACAGCCATGCCATTTCATATCCTTCTACCTCCTGTCAAACCCTCGGATTGCCCTGACATCGACCTACCCGATACTACTGTCGACCCTGGTGCTAAAGAAAATATTAAGGCCATCAAAACACCTGTGAAGAAGAAAGGTAAGAGTGACAATCCTATCAACAGTAAGGGTAGGAAACATGCTCGATGGATATCGAGATGTGCAAGGAACAAACCCAAGTAAAATGTCGACCAAAATAGCATAGTGTTGAGAAAGGACTCGGACTCCGATATTGATCATTTCCTAGCTGAGGAATACCCCTATTCGCATGGCCTATGCTCTATGAAACCCTATGACTATGTCTCTAACTTACCTCCATGCCTAAAAAACAACCCTAACTACCCGGGAATCAAGTTGCATAATGAAACCCCTGGTGACTTAAACAAACCCTCGCCTATGATATCAAAGCCCGAGCAACCATCATGTGTCCAATGTAATTCTTGTCTAGAGCATTATTACACTGATCTTCCCTTGTTGCAATCAAAGATCAAATTGTTAGAGGAGCAAGTTACAGTGCTGTCAAAAGAAAGAGACACGTTTCAAGCCAACGACAAGAAACAAAAAACCACCGGTTCAATTGTCTTTAGGAACGTCGAAGCGGCAATGGCCTTTGTCAATTCCAAGTTGTCATGATCAAAGCCTTTTCTTACTGCTTAGGTATGAATTTCAATATTAATTTCACTTTGTGAGTTTGTTTGGATTAATATAACCGATTGGATTTGCTTTCTATAGCTCTGTTCATTTTGATTCAAAATGATTCTATTTCTTTCATTTTACCAAATCAATTTTGTTATGAATCATGAGTGGGAAATTTTTTTGATAAATTCGGACACAGCTATGATTTAGTTAATGATATTTTATTATTCTCAGTTTAGTATAAATGATTGATTTGTTTTCGATTTTGTTTGGATTGCCTTTTGAAACAATTCTGTATGGATAGTCGATTGGGTTTGATTTCGATTAAGTTCTGTTTGTTTCTAAACAATTCTGTTGACTTTGATTTACCAGGAACGATTTTGTTTTGGATTGAATCAATATTTTCATTTTGGATTATGATTGTATTCCACCTGCACACAAAATTTGTTTGCTAAATTCGGACACGGCTTCGTTTTGATTTTGCCTAATGATTGTGTCAATCTTAAATCAGTTCAATTCGTTCCTGTTTGATTTGATTTGCAAACGATTGTTGTGTGCCACGATTAGCATGATCTTTTGTATATGTTTGATATAGTTCTATTAATTTGAAATACGATCCTGTTGATTTCATTTTGATCCGACAACGATTTTGTTAATGGCTAAGGAAACATAAACTGTTGCATGAATGATTTGTTTAACCGGTTACAGTTTGTATTGATTGAAATGGGTTCATGAAAATGATTTCATTACTTTCGAATTACCTAAGCAATTCTGTTTACCCCGAATTGGTAATAACAAATGTTGAACAGAGTGCATGTATCTCTGTTTCCATTCGTTTGACTACGATTTCGTTTGCTCTCAAATTAGCATAGAAGTTTTGATTCGAATGATTCGTTTGGTTTCCAATTAGCAATTAAATATTTGTTTAATAGATTGAATATGATTTTTTAAGTTTTGGATTGATTTAAAACGATTCTATGCTCAAATTAGACCATCTACAGAATCGCAAGATTCTGTAGCTAGTCTTAAAAATTAGATTTTTGTCAATTTTATCAATAAAATATCCTCTAAACTTGTCTATTCTTGTCTTCTCTCAGGTCCATACGAATTACAATGATCAATTGGGCATGTTGTGGCAGTTTAGGAGATACTTTGGATATGTTTTTGGTTTTAGGTTGTTAGCTTGAGTCAGAAATAGAGACTTGGGATATTATCCCCATATTTTTGTAAACTATTTTGACAACTCCCACAGGGATGTTTTACCCTGTGGGAGGTCTTTAAATACTTGTCATTTTTTGTTATGAACCCATCATCATCACTATTGGGAGAACCAAACTATGGATTTATAATAATACAGACCGGGATGAAAATTGATGTCTTGTAACATCTTTCGCTTTCAATATATCAAACTTTTGTTTCAAGTTTTCTCCATATCACTTTGCAATTGATTATTGACTACTTTAGCTATCGTAATTTGTTGCAGGTTGATGTGATTTGGTTTATATGTTGTCCATATCTGATCTCTTTTATTTAAAAATACAACAATTACTCTATTTAAATTTAATGAATATAGGTTTATCTTTTTCGTTAATTGAATTGTTTGGTACAAATTTTGCACTAGGATTTATTTGACTGCGATAATTTGTTAATCATAAGATTGCTGTAATTTTCTTTTATGTATTGTTTGTCCTGTTATTGATATTCGGAGAGCACAACTGCTTCTTGTTTATGAGAAGCTCGTGGAGAATCTGGTGTGGGTTTCCTCCCACCGAACAGCTAAATCAACCATTGCATACAGTACAAACCTGAAGTGTTACTTCAGGTCAATTTGTTATTTATTATTTAATAGTTAGTTTATTAGCGTTATTTAAGTATTTTAGATAGATATATATATATAGTTCAGATGTATAGTTAGAGTTATTATTTTAGTTTCTTATCTTAGATAGTTTTTATTTAATTTCTTTCTCATAAAATTATAAAAATCCAAAAACAATAGTTTCGTTGTCTTAGGACAGTTTACCAATGATTTTTGCAAGTTTTCATTTAAATATGTAATCTGTAAATATTGCATATTTGAAATCGAATCTGATTCTATTGTTAATTGAACATTTAATTTTATAGTATTATAGTTGTATGATTTAGGTAATAGATTGTATATTTGTAGTTTAGATTTGTTTATTAGTTTGTTTTAATTATTGTTTTCATTTCGATTAGTTCCTTAGTGTAGTTTTCATTTGTTTTTCTAGGACTTAGATCAGCCAATGAAGCCGCTAAACTCATCAGGGTGGGTCATGTCAAACGACTTGGGTTATTTAGACAACCCCGGATCGGATCCACTCTTCTAGTTGGCGAGAGTTCAATTTCGCCCATCAACAACCTTCAAACCATCACTCGCATACTCTCAGAGCAGGGCTAACATAATAAATTTCACTAGTTGAAGAAAAAAGGGGTATAAAATTGAGATTTAATATTGGCTTCCAATTCTCACAGAAATATTCCCCAAATTGTGAGAAGAAAAAAAGAGATACCAAGCTAGAGAAGAAAAAACAATACTCTTCCTTGACTCTAATTTGGAAAATAAAATTGATAAAGGAATCAATGTACCTCTTTTTCATCTAAACTTGGATTAGGCATATGGCCTAATCAATTATTAGTGCAGTCTCCCACCTGGTATGTACAAACAATAATATCGGTCATTGCATTCATATATGTCACTCAATAAAATATATTAATATATACAAAAACACAATAAAAAATATAATCTTTCATTGTATTCATATATGTCATTGAATAAAATAT
>JZKD02S1336944.1:0-11708 GCA_000966675.3 Picea glauca | reverse complement strand
TCGTATATCATTTCTGTGTATTGTGAAGATTATGCTGGATATTTTACTGTTATTCTGTCATTTCTAGCATTTCATTTCTGTTCTGCATATTTTATATATCTGGTATCTTGCACTTCCATTTGGAATTGGGAATTGTGTTGGGGAGTATTATCAGTTCGACATCTCTCCCGTTCAAGGTCTCTTTGTAGAAAAGATGCATGACACTGATTGGTGGGACATGAAGAAGATCCTCCACAACCACGAGGAGGCCAACCAAGAAAATAACCAAGCTCTTCAAAGCATTAATGTGAAATTGACAGAATTGGAATAGGTCGTAGCTAGAAGCATAGCCAATGTAGTGGAACTGCTCCAAGGTGCAGATAACGCAGATTGATTTTTTAGAGACACAATGTCAGTAGATGCACACATTGGTTCAACCCCAACAAATGGAATCCTCTCGGGCATCCAAAAACCTTGAATCTGTGAATTCCATTCAACAAACTTCAAAGGAGGAAGAAATAGGTGGTTAGCCCCATGACCCCATGGAAGTTGAAGAGATGGGGCCTCTCCTCATTGTTGAGGAAAAGCAGGCTCAAGATAGTTTTTTGACATATAATGTTATTTATTTCCAAGTTATTTTGCTTCTGGGATAATTGTGAAAAAAGTTATCAGTGGTAATCTCTAAAAGGTTAGATTAGATGATGTTTTAAACTATCAAATAATATATATAGAACTAAATATCTAGTTGACCATTCCTAGAATTTTGCTTATAAATGCTGCAGATATGTAGTAGACCTTTTTTTAATGAAATCTCAGTTCTATCTTTGTTAAAAAAAAAAAAACGTCCACTAAAAACAACTTTGATTTATGGGACCTTAAGAAAAAAGGTTAGGGAGGTTGGTATTATAACGAATATTTTGAAATTGAAATTTAATGTGGGTTTATGTAGGACATTTTAAGAGAATGTGTTTCTCATATTCAACCCTCTCAATGTTACAAAGATGATATATTCCTTTAACCATGATGTCTTAGGAATTGTCCAACACCCTCTTTCACTATTGTTACACATTATTTGTCATCCCTATGACCGTTAATGATGTAAACCTATTTGTTGCCTTCAGAGGGGTCACTGGCCTGAATTCCTGAAGAAAGAAGGGAGAAGAACTTTTATTGAGAGAAGAAGTTGCATTTTCCTTTGTAAAAACCCTATTAAAGAGGATTTCCACAGGCATCTCTATACACATGGTGCAGAAATGCCTGATTTCCGCACCTTGCTCTATAGCTAGGTTGTGTAGTTTCCGTAGGTTGCTCTATAGCTAAGGTGCGACTGCCTTCGTATGTGGGAAAAACGAGCATCTTCTCGATGTTTCTAGAAGGAGAAGCTTCTATGGTGAGGTGGCCTCCGAATGGTTTGGATCTTACTCACTTTCATGATTTAGTGGAATCATCCTAACCTCCTCACCTTATCCTCTTCAACTTATAAAAGGAGAGGAGCTCTCATGGAGAAAGTTAGTTGTTTTGGCTTGAGATTGTTAGCTTGGTTAGAGTGGCTTTGAGCTTTTCTTTGTCAAGATATATTGTGAGTAGCTATCAGATCCATGGTCTCATAATCCTTGGAGCAAGAAGTGTGTGGGAAGCAAGGAACTGTTGGAAGGAACCTCACAACATCAAGGCATCTAGTTGTATCTTTCTTCCACATTCTTTAATGCAGATATACTTTTCTTTCCTATATGAATGTCATTTGTCCATATTGTATGATTCCTTGATCACATACATAGTTTCATATCGAACAGACTCTGTTATTCTTGTCTTCGTTGGCTTGTGCTTATTTGCAAATATTTCTCATAAACCTCATGACGAAGCTTGGATTGCATTGGCGAAGTCGGATCTTCAATATTTAAAAGGTATGTTCTAGATCCATTTCTCATTTGATAATTGAAAGCTAAGGAAAGAGTAGTGTACTGTCTTGTTTTGTTCTAGTTTCGTAGTGAATCTAGGGGGATTGATTTGTGTCCGCACTTAACAATTAGCCCGATAACAAAATTGGTGACTCCACTGGGGAGAAGGTTTTGTTTGCTTGCTTGCTTACTAGATTTTTAGCGTGTGCTATTTGTTTTCCCTAGTGGACTCTAGGTTGGATTTTTGTTTTTAATGGTGTCAGTTCCCATCATGACCAATGAAGGAACCTTTGCTCCAGGGGAACCTTTTGTTTTTCCTTCTTACGAAAACATTGGTCCTCCTCACATCGCTACTTTGAGCCTTCCAGGTCTCACAATTGGATCATCGATATGGTTGTTTTCCACTCAAGTAGTCTCGAATGCAGTTAGTGCTTCATTTGTAAGCACTTCCTCCCATGAACATCAACCTCATGTGGATCCTTCACCTTCTTCACTAGTAATATCTTCTTCGCCTTCTTCACTTACAAGGTCTTCTTCCATTTCATATTCTTCGCCAAGTGAAAGCTCTAAATATAGTAACTCGGTGGATAAGAAGAAGAAGAAATGGAAGAATAAGAAGAAGAAAAATAAACAAGGGTCCAAACTTCCAACCACTGCCGGACATGTTGGAAAGGAACCAGTTACTGTTTATCTTGCTGGGAGTGTTGATGATGCCAAGATCATCCAAACAACCCGTAAGCCCAAGTACCCTTGCAGGCTTTGTAAGGGTATCCATCTTCTTAAGGATTGCCCTGGTCTATCCAAGTTTATAGAAGCATGGTCTACACAACCTGGCCAACCCATGTCGTCAACCTATGAACAACATGTTGATGACCTCCCGTCAACTAGTCAAAATACCATTGGAAAGAAGAAAAGTAGAGTCAAGTTCTCGTTTATGTTATACAAAGGGAGTCATCTAACTCACCTTTTCGCTCGTGTGGACGAAGCCTCGAAATTACTGGAAGACATGGCTATTTCACAGCCCCAACTTCTAGCTGCTTATCGCAAGCTTACTCTCAACCCACCTGTAGTTGATGGAATGATCGATCCGGCCCCTTCATCGGTCATTATGGTTGATCATGTAGTCAATCTGGTCACATCCTTAGTTGAACTAGTTGACAAAGTGGTTGATCCGATCCCATCCTCGGTCAATCCCACTCTCCCACCAGAGAGTGAAACCCAAGTGGTCGATCCATTTCCACCCATCGACCCCATTCTCCCCTTAGAGAATGAAACCCAAGTGGTCTGTCTGATCTCATCATCGATCAATCCTACTCTCCCACTCAAGAGTAAACCCAATATTGCCCATGTTTTTCTCGTTGATATAGAATCTATCGTGTCGGGGGGCATTCCTCCTTCTCTTGTGGAACCTCCTCCAAGTAATGAGGCCATCCTTTTTAATTGGGGTGTGCTAACTGGACCTCGTCTTCCCTCTCACATTCCTTTCCAGATTACAGTATAGGTTTGTGGTCGGGATGTTCCTCAGACGTTGATAGATGAAGGTGCATCCGTTAGTATTTTGTCCTCTATTGCTTGGCAAGCTTTGGGTTGTCCTCATCTCTCATCGGTTACGAAAAATATGTTAGCTTTTAATAGAAGAACCAGTCAACCTTTAGGGACTCTTCCTCAGTTTCCTGTAACTTTGGGTGGGAAAACTGTCTTTATTGACGTTATGGTAGTCCAAGACCCCTTGGATTTCACTTTACTCCTTGGGCAGGATTATGTCTATGCCATGAAAGCTATTGTGTCCACTCTTTTTCTTGTGATATATTTCCCTCACGATGGGAGAATTGTGACTATTGATCAACTTTCATTCATCGGTCCTGACTGGATTACCTCCCTAAATGGTTCTTATATGCAGACGGGATCACCCCCGCCACAAGTTAATTATGTGGTGTTGTCTCCCATGCCTTCAACTGCTGATGAAGATGAGTCTCTTACTGTAAGCTCAGTCTCTTATGACTTAGATACAGTAGTTGACATGGTGATCTCTTCGATAGGGTTTTTAAAGCTTGAGCTCTTTACCCCTATCCCAACCCTTGACATGGTGCCCTTCCAGAGTGTGTCTCTTCCGTCTAGTGAATATCTCTTGGAATCCATGACCGATTTATGCCACTTGACATGGTGTCCTTCCGAAGCATTGTCCTCTTGGAAGCCATGATCAAGAAGAGAGTCTTTGAGCATGGTTTTCTAATTTCAAGCTCATTAAAAAATGAAACCAGCCTTGAGCATGGTTCTCTGCTTTCAAGCTCGTTAAAAAATGAAACCAGTTACGAGGATAGTTTTTGCGTCTCTGTGGCGATCTCGTTAAAAAATGAAACAAAGGTCTAGGGATTGAACCTGGATTCTCGATCATAGTTCTTATTCCCGTGTCAAGCTCGTTAAAAAATGAAATAGATTGTCCCCCCTCTCTGTTTGAGTCAAGTCCTTCGTCTATTATTTGAAGCTTCATTTCATCTACCTGTTATGTTGGATGAAATGAAGCTTTGGGGGCAATGATTCCAGCCTCTGGACTTCATGCTGAAGTTAAGCCACCAACTTCTTAAGCTGGGGGGCTAAGTACCAACTGTGCGTTGGGAAGTCACAAGCATAGTTTTTCTATGGTTCAAGCTTGTGTAAAAATGAAACCACCTAACTCAAGCATAGTTTCCTCTGGTTCGAGCTTGTGTAAAAATGAAACCAGGTCCAAGCATAGTTTTGTTTAGTTTTAAGCTTGTGAAAAAATAAAATCTATCCCAAGCATAGTTTTGTTTTGTTTTAAAGCTTGCGTAAAAATGAAAACAATCCTGAGCTTAGTCTTTGTTCTTTCTTATGCTCGTAAATCAATGAGAATGTAACCGAGTATACTTTTATCACTTTTTCAGACTTGTAAAGGTTATATGAAAAAGGAAACCCCTTGGAGTTCCCTTTAAACTATTTTCAGACTCTCTAAACATGAAAATATTGCCAAGTGACCTTGTTATTTTCACGCTCGTAAAATTATTTGAAGAAAACGTTTGCTGGGTGATAGTTTATCACTTTTTTGGTCTCATTAAACTAATTTACGAAAAAGGAACTAAGAGATTTCTATGTAAGTGTTTTTCAAACTCTCTAAATATGAAAAACCTCCGAGTTTTCTTTCTTTGGACTCGTAAACTAAACATTGAAAGGCCCATATGGGACCAAACCACTCCTTCACAGGGTTCGTTAAACATACTCCGAGGGACTCATCCAAAGGATGAGCTTACATCTACAAGCATATGTTATCCTCCTCAAGCTTGTTAAAAAATAAAGAGGTACTCGCCAGAAATGGTGGGGGGAACTCGGGAAATAAATGTATCTAAACCTGTATTCTATGGAAGAGTCACCTTTGAACATGACACCCTTGCACTTGCTTTGTGTCTAGGTTGGAAAATCCTCTTGTCTCCTTATCATACTCCTTTATAAGATTACAATTTGGTCTGTGATCCCTGTTGTTGAGTTAGTGTTTCCAAGACATTTGTCGTCTCGTCAATATGTTCAAAGAGAAGTTCAACCCGGAAAACCTTCTATTGCGCTAGCCATTTCTGCATTCCTTAAGCCTTCTATTGCGTCGACCATCCCTTAGTTAGTCCCGAATCACTTGTTACTCTGATCTACTTCAAATCTTGTTACCCGTTTCGTGGCATTGATGGGGGATACATTAAGGCCCTCCTGTGATGAGTCTTTTCATATCAACTTCAACTCATTATCCAAGAATTAGACTTAGAAACTAATTGGTACCTTGGAACTTGCATTCCTCAATGGTAGGTTTCCTCGCTTTCGACAGTGGGTTTTCATTATCGACCCCTGATCGAGAGATTCCGTCGAGTGTTCGACTTCAGCTCATTAATTCACATTTGTTGGATTGTACTAGAGTACCTTGGAGATCATTGACATTAATGGTGATTTCCCTCACATTTGTTAACGATATTCACTAATGACCGGTAATCAAGTGGTTTCTACCATGTTTGACTTCAACACATGTATTCACATGGTTAGATTCGTACTATAGAGTGGTGGAGATGAAGACCTTGGATCTTTTTTGACAGATTCAGGTTGTGTTGGAGTATATTCAGTTTGTACTGTTGCATAGATCCACATTGTATGTCTCGTGACTATGTTCAAATTTGAGTCTTTAACACATAGATCCACAATGTATTTTTGGTGGCTATGTTCAGATTTGAGTCATAATGGCATGGATCCACAGTGTATGTTTGGTGGCCATGATCTGTCTTACTTGACATGGATCTTTGCATGTCGACATCTATGATTTGAGTCATTTGTATTCTGAGTATGGGAATTCCTACCTCAGTGATGATATATTATTTTACTATATTTCCTTGTTTGTTGGCAAGTTTCCAACTGACGTGTTCCTTGTTCCCTACACACACTCGACAAAGTATTTCAGCTATCACTATGTTCTAACTTCATACTTTGGAGGGCTCTCTGTTACACATTATTTTCGTCATCCCTATGAGTGTTAATGACGTAAACCTATATGTTGCTTTCAAAGGGGTTAGTGGCCTGAATTCTCGAAGAAAGAAGGGAGAAGAACTTTTATTGAGAGAAGTTGTATTTTCCTTTGTAAAAACCCTATTAAAGAGGATTTTCGCAGGCTGCTCTATACACAGGGTTCAGAAATGCCTGATTTCCGCACCTTGCTCTATAGCTAGGTTGCAGAGTTTCCGTAGGTTGCTCTATAGCTAGGGTGCGATGACCTTCGTATGTGGGAAAAACGAGCATCTTCTCGATGTTTCTAGAAGGAGAAGCTTCTATGGTGAGGTGGCCTCCGAACAATTTGGATCTTACTCGATTTCATGATTTAGTGGGATCATCCTAACCTCCTCACCTTATCCTCTTCAACTTATAAAAGGAGAGGAGCTCTCATGGAGAAAGTTAGTTGTTTTGGCTTGAGATTGTTAGCTTGGTTAGAGTGGCTTTGAGCTTTGCTTTGTCAAGATAGATTGTGAGTAGCTATCAGATCCATGGTCTCAAAATCCTTGGAGCAAGAAGTGTGTGGGAAGCAAGGAAATGTTGGAAGGAACTTGACAACATCAAGGCATCTGGTTGTATCTTTCTTCCACATTATTTAATACAGATATACTTTTATTTCCTATATGAATGTCATTTGTCCATATTGTATGATTCCTTGATCACATACATAGTTTCATATCGAATAGACTCTGTTATTCTTGTCTTCGTTGGCTTGTGCTTATTTGCAAATATTTCTCATAAACCTCGTGACGAAGCTTGGATTGCATTGGTGAAGTCGGATCTTCAATATTTAAAAGGTATGTTCTATATCCATTTCTCATTTGATAATTGAAAGCTAAGGAAAGAGTAGTGTACTGTCTTGTTTTGTTCTAGTTTCGTTGTGAAGCTAGGGGGATTGATTTGTGTCCGCACTTAACAATTAGCCCGATAACAACTATGGAACTCATGAGAGTTTGTTTTTGTTTTAGCAATGTTGATTTTCTTTTTTACTTAGTTCTTTTTGTAAGCAAGTTCTATTCACATCAATATCATACAAAAAAGTGTTACACACATATTTTTTACGGTCTGCCAAAAGCAAGAAACCAGGCTACATAGAATGTCCAAATACTAGACTTGTTGATATTAGAGTTTGCATGTTTTTAAAACACATATGCCAAAACTTCAAGAGATCGAAAAACTTAAAACCATAACTTAGGGTTTGCATGTTTTTAAAAATATACATTTTCCAGAACTTCAAGAGCTCCAAAAACTTAAAACCATAACCCGAGTTCAAAAAAACCAACAATTTAAAGCATCACAAGAACACATAACTATAGAGAAAGACAAAATGCAGCCACTCCTAAATCAATCAACCTAAAATAGCATATCAGTCAAGACCTAAGGAGCTCAGTGGCCTGGAACCATGTGAATCCTGGGCACCCTTGTTAAGCATTGTTTCATCGTCTTATTCAATTATGACTGGGTTGACAAAAGTTCCTGGGTGACACTTAGCTCCAACTTTACCTTCATTTTACTCACCTACGACTTCAATTCAGATGCCAAAGACCATCCTATCAACCACTTCAAACTTAGCTTCAAAAAGCATGAACTTGTCCATCAACTCCTCATACTTGGCTCCCTATTTCTCTAGCACTTGGGTAATGAGGGTTTTATTGAGCCAGTATTGCTTAGTGGCCTTTAAGAATTTGGTGTTTCTTCTCCTAGAGAAACCAAAGTTAGAAAACTAGCCTTAAAAATCCTTGTCAATTTGCTCATTCATTATCTGTTTCCTCTTCTTCCAAACTACTTCTTCTGGGACTCCAATTTCCTCTTTCACAGCCGCAGAGTACCTCACATGGTAAGTATGCTCAGCCCGTTGGACTTCCCTTTTAGATCTAGTTATAGTCAAGGTTATGGCTCTCTTCCTATATCATCCAGGCATCTTATGCCATCTTCTTCCAAGTCTCTTCGGGCTAGGCCACGGGCCCTCCAAGTTTTCACCACCTCCATGTCACCCACAATCTCTAAGCACCAAAGTATGAGAGCCCATGGAGTACCACCCTGCTCACAATCCCAAACCCCAACACTAGAACAAGCTACCCAAACCATGACATGGACCCCACCATGAAACTCAACTTACCAATGCCCTGAGGAATAGGGCGCTCATGAAATCACCTAGAGAACTAAACATTCCACCACCTTCTCCAACCAAACAAAAAATGACCCACTAAACATCCAATCCAAAGGAAATGATACATAGAACTATAACCGACAAGGTCGTTGAACTTCACAAGAACACAATCAAGATCCTTGGTTAACCAATTGTCAGGAAGAGAGACTCCAATGAGCAGACCCCACCCTCTATTAGTATCTTTAATCACACCCTGTTCTCCTCAGGATTCCACTCTAGCTGTCTGTTCCGATTCATAGGATGGTTGTCTTTCAATCTTTTTATCCACTTCTACAATATGTGTGGGAAATCATAGAAAAATACTTCATGTAAGTCGGTGAATACGTACTTGTCCAGATATTTGCACGGTGTTAACTTCGGGTTTCTGTTATATTTCCGCGCAAATTCTAACTCCTTTACCTTCAACTAGTTCTCTATCTCTACCTTCGCGGGATTCCACAGTCTCAACATCCCCTTTCAGATTCTCATTCTCCTCAACATATTTTGATCCGGTTGAACATTCGTCTAACGCATCCTCCACAAATGTCATATACTCAATCCCATTTCCTCCCACACAACCAGCAACAGAACCATTTGTTGGTTTTTCCCATTTTATTTATATACTCTTCTTCTATTGGTCTTGAGGAATTCTTATGGGGTATTCTGAGTCTCACTGACCATTATAGATTGACTTTGGTTCAGAACTAAGAAGCTTCCCAACAAAATACCTTAAAGGCTATCGATCCCTCTGGTAAACCAGAAGGCAACATAATACACAGGGTGTACTGCACAGTCTCAGCCGAGATATCTCTATGGGTGGCTGCAATACTCAGGTGTTTGCAACCTAAGATTGAGAAAGATATGTGGTTGTGTGCTGTAAAAATCGTTCAGTCCATCTAACAATTAGTTATAACATTCATTTTAAGCATGCATGAGGAATACCATATCTACTTAGTTACTTCATTCAATTAACATTCATCAACTAATCAGACATAAAGATGCATTCATTCATTCCACTAACACAATATTACCGTGGTTCACCCCCTCCTAGGCTACATCCACAAAGATTTGGCTCTCGATCTTTTATTATAGTTTTAGAAAGATATCATGCCGCACATGGTTATAGTCTTAGTTCCTCCTCTCTCCCATAGGCTCCTCGATCCCTATGAGGTTGACTAGATCGCACCAAGCTCCTTAGCCTACAATCTAACCCTCAAGATCGATTCGCTCATTCCTTCCCTCATTCCCCAGCGTAATGAAGCATACGGTCCTTACAATTCTCTTCCTCTCTGTCTCCCCTCTCTACTGTCTCCTCTTGCTCTCTCCTAAGTACTACTTATTTATATCTTCGACTCACCAACCATTACAATGTATTAAAAAAACCTTAACCCTAGTGTCGTTAGGTCTTCCATGAATGCACACGTGTTTCTTTTCCTTCCAACTGTCTTTTTCCTCTTGCATGCTTCTCCTCCAAAAATAGCCTTTCATTCTGATTCGACTTGCATCCAACAACATCCCACCACCTTCTCCAACGAGACAAAAAATGACCCTCTAAACATCCAATCCAAAGGAAATGATACATAGAACTACGACCAATAGGGTCGTTGAACTTCACAAGAACACTATTAGGATCCTTGGTTAACCAATTGTCAAGAAGAGAGACTCCAATGAGCAGAACCCACCCTCTATTAGTATCTTTAATCACACCCCTGGAAGTAGGTGGGATAGTCACAAAATGAGAAGCCCACATGAACCAAAGCAACCAACCTCTACATATGACCGAGCCCGAATGAAGTTGGACTCTCCCCCTGTCAAGTCGAATTGCCTCTATTTCATGGAAATCACTCAATACCCCTTCCATTTCCATGATGGCATGAGGGCTCATCAAAACCAACACATAACCTTAATTGGACTCCTCTGGTCACGCCATAAACTTCACCCCTGTACCATTATCCTCCCATGAGTCGGCGTTCTTCCTCCATACCAGACACATTAAAACCCTGCAACACCTCGGTACGATGGCTATCGTATCAATCATATGCATGAAGAGCATTAAGGCTCCCACATGTCACCCTATCTAAGGATTCTTCTTTACTTAGTTAAAACAAAGATATACTTTTATTTATCTAGATTAGTGTTAATCATATCCATATAATATCTTAATTTTCTATGATCCTATAATTCTTTGTCGCACCATAATTTCTCCTTAAATTAGATATAATAATATTTTTAATATTATTGATATTTTGCAAAGTGACCTCTTCCTTGATTCCTCAATGATTTAGGCAAGACTTGGCATCTTTATGCCAACCCTACTCGAGTAGCATGTGGTTTTGACTAGAGTTTAAGGCAATATGAGGAAGCCCCTTCTCTTCCATGTTGTTTATCTTGTATGTAGGCACCTAATCATAGCCATACTGTTAATAGAGGAAAGACTAATTTTTATTAGGAAAAATATAATAAGATGTATTGCTTTTAATTTTAAGATTATAAATTATAAAAAATCTTTTTAATTTGCTTAATCTTTATACACAATTAAAAAAAAATATTATTATCTCAAATTTCACGACTATATAAAATAATAAAATAAAAAAAATTAATCAAAACATTTTAATTATAATTATAATTCTCTCTCTATATATAATGAAATTCCAATGTACAAATATGTCATCATAGTATGATAATTTCATTGTAAAAAATGATGTATATATATTTTTTGTTTGACTAGAGGAATCGACGATGGTGCCCGTCTCGTACTCGCATGATATAGGGTCGATTTCAACAACTGCCACTATAAACTCTAGGCGCGACCAGCTGGGGGCACAACCTTCGTGCACGTTTCATCGAGGCTTGAACCAATGACTTGCTTAACAACCTGTATGCCTTAAGAGAACGTGCAGTTTCCAATCGGCCAACACCCCTGCCCCCCCAAAAATGATGTATATTAAGTAAGAAGTCTTATGGTTTTTTATTGAAAAAATAAAAATTAAAGATAAAACAACTTAATAACGACAAAGATAAAATGAAATAAAATGAATACTATTAAATGTGTACTAAAATGTTTGACTTTTAAATAGAATAAATGTTATATTAGATCTAGATTTTAGAATTTAGATTCTACTCAAAGTACAACTTCATCATGTTACATT
>JZKD02S1336922.1:0-11708 GCA_000966675.3 Picea glauca | reverse complement strand
ATTGCTATCTCAAACCCTAGGGATCAAGCACATATTATTGTCCTTGTTCTAATTGCTATCTACCTACTAGATTGTGCCAAAGAGTCGTTCTCTTTTGAAGCCATTGCTAGGGCCTTGCCATTTGCAACACCTTAGAAATTGTTCTTCATCCTAGCTGTTTTTTATCTTATCATTGAGTTAAAGAAGGAGGAAAACCTACTAAGGCCTAGGGTTACCTACACCTTAGTAGCCGTTTTCCCCTAGGGTTTGGTGGTTGAAGCCTTTGCTTACCGACACTTCATCCATCAAATTTCTCTTGTCTTTGGCTCTATTATTATCATTTTGCTCCTTCAATTCTTGCAACCACTTATTTGACTCCATTTTTCCTATGAATGCACTAGTCTAAGACCTTTTGCTTGAGTGATTTGATCACAACTTTCAAACATCCAAATCTTTGAACAACTATTAACACCTTCTAACCCTAGTTTAGATTGACCTGCTAACCTTATTGCTGCTATTATTCATTTGAGTTATAGTCATACTTTGCAACATTTAAAGTTTATTTAAGCAATTGAAAAGATTGACTAATGCATAGCCTTATTTGCCTCTGATGAATGTTGGTGTTATGATATTGATGATTAATCATTCTTGCTCATTCTGAAGCTTTTCTAAAGCATTTATTCTGAAGTATTGTCTTATGATTACCACTGCTATACATCTTTGTTTGCTTCATCAATATATTAGTCAATTGCTTTATTTGAGAAAGTCTTTGATTATATGAAATACTAACCAACAAGTACTCTTGCAAATCTATAGTTTTCATGTTGCTTTGTTCCGGGCAGGTACACTTCTGGTTTATCATTTCTTTATTGGTTGTTTCGCCAAACTTTCTGATCGGTGGTGACTTGTGAGAGGGAAACTTTTATTTGGCCTTTTATCCTTTGCCTTCTCAAAACCCCGGGTCATCGGGGATGTCTCCCTTGGGCCTACCACCTTAAATAGAAAGAGACATCCTGTTGAGGTGACAGTGATAGGATTGTCTCCTGTTACATCAGTTTGTCTTCATTTCCCTTTTCCCTTCTATCAAAGTACAAATTGCACGATAACAGTTACCTCAAATTTCAATAGAAACACCATAAGAGAGTACCAAAAGAACACCAAGAGATCATCCAAAGCTTTTTTTTTATTATCCAAAATATGGCTGCAAATTTGCAGTAAGATTACAAGAGAAAACTTGAGTGGGAGAACAAGAGAGAGTGAGGAGAAACTTGGGCAGCATTAAGTTACAATGAGAATTCATCCAAAATGACGAGAGGTGGGCTACTTTTAAGGGAAAGAGGGAGAGGAGACCCCCCTTGCATGCTCTCCAAGTGTCACATCCATGCAAGGGAGGCCCACTCCAAGGGGGGCACACCATGAGAGAGGGGACTAAGGTTTAAGGGGATGGAAACCCCCTTTTCTCATGTTTAAACTTCTCTCTAGACTCCAAGGGGGCGCCCAAGGTGTGGGGCCCCTCTCTAACCTTTGATTTTCACACTTTCTAATTGATCATGAAGAGGGGGGGCGCCCCTCATGCTAGGGAAACATTTGAAGTTGTCAATACTTGACTTGGGGGACCCCTTTCTTAGTGGATTACCACTTTCTAACTTAGGAATCATATTAGGAAACATTTGCACCCCCTTTTTCATGACAGTAGGCACTAGTCTTCTCCCAATAGTCAATCATAAAACTTCAAATTCAACCTTTATTTATTGTTTTAGGGTTAATTCAGGGTTAGATAACAGCAATATATTCATTTTCATCTATAAAAGGCTAGACGTTTTGGTATTTATGCATGTGCCTAATTTGAAAATCATCTTTAATCCCTAATATCATTTTGCTGATTTTTATTTTAGCCTAATTAGGGATAAAAGTTTAGGGTTTTTTGGCTGTGATATTCATTTATATTTTCAGATTTTGTTAGTTATCTAAAACCCTAGTTTAATCCATTATTTAACCCCATTTTTCATTGCCTTATTAATTGTTTAAGGGCTAGATTTATTGTTGCTGTTATGACTTGTCTTGTTGCTGTAATTTATTATCTTTTGTACAAGTTTTACAATAGCCCTTAGTCTTTTCTTGATTTCTAGTGTTTGGGGATCACCTTGCATCAAATATTGACTTGATAAACCCTCTAAAGTTGCCCTAGAATACCTCAAACCAAATTTAGAATTGACTTGTATTAGCCACCTAAACCCTAATCTATTTAACATATCTTATTGGTGGTATTTGGGTAGAGTTTTAGGTGGCCTTAGACTTGATTGTGTTGTCTTAGGAGTCCTAAGCACTACCACGAAAGCCTCCCTAGTGTTGGATTTAATCCTTCACTAAAAAGAGGGAAGTTGTTGCCTAGGTGACAATGGTCACATCTTCCGATGTTCCACCAGTCTTGGCACCTTGTGAAGGCTTTGCACTAAGGTGCTAGATTGTGTGGTAACAGGCAGCATCACATCAGAGAGAGAAGAGGCTGGATGGGTAAAGAAGAGAAGAGGTAAGTAATTTTTCTTTCGGTGGATTTTCTTTTTAATTGAAATTTTAAAATCTGGAATTATGTTGGAGATGTGGGTCCAAACAATGGGAGACAACTCTAGGAAGCACAGGGATTGGTGCTTGGAGTCAGCCATAGTGCTGGGAATCATCAGAAAGGCAGGAGAAGAGGGGTACATCAAAGAAAGAATTTCGTTGTAGGCCTGTATATTTAAGAATTAAGACTAGAATCACTGGTGCAGGAGGGTTGATTGCCTTCGAGCTTATTTTTAAACTTTTGCGGTGAATCATCTATTTTGCATTTCAATTAAACTAGAATAGCATGCATGCTTCTGATAAAATACACTCTATCTCTTATCTAATAAACAAAGTGGAGATGACAGAAAGAAAATTTGGTCTGTAAATTAATCTGTGCATATATGCTTTCCCTCAAACATGAGATTACTAAAAATTAATGTCTTTAATTGCGGACCTCATGCAATGCCGGTGCATCATTCGTCCCATCTCCAGTTACTGCAACAACTTCACTATTCTCTTTCAGCTTTTGAACCAATAGCAACTTGTCAGATGGAAGTGAACGAGCCAAGACCTGAAAAGCAAAACTACTATTAAAATAAGTACAAAACCGCATCCACAAATGAACTGATCTGATGATTATAGTAATATGCTACTAAAAAGTTTTGAGATTCTACTACCTGTAGATTTTTCAGGTTTGTAATCATTTCTTCATTACTGTAGTTGCGGAAGTCAGAACCCTCTATCGCCAATCCATCTGAATATATGCCACACTCCCGGGCAATTGAAATTGCTGTTATAAGATTGTCCCCGGTTACCATGCAAACCTACAAAAGGCCTTCAAAATTAAGTGAACAATTCAACAACTTGAATTTTGGAAACACAAATGCAAGATCATCTAATATTTCTCCATATTTGTCAACAGCAAAAGATATTTCCAGTTTCGCACTTTAATCTAAAGAGACTGTAGACAGGCACAAGGTGATATAATACATTACACATAGAATCAGACCAGTATATGTTTGTAATTAATACACAAGTAACCCAGTACTTTGTCTGCAGATTTTTTAAAAGTCAGCACTGGAAGGTATGCACATGTTTCCTCTTTGGATTGTAAATCAGAAAAAAATCCACAAATTGAAATTTTCCCACATTGGAGTGTCAAAAGAAAAAAGGAAAGAACACCAATGCAGGAGGATGCAATTTATTTCCACTATATAACTATAAATAATCCGAATCACCTTCACTCCAGCGCTTTTGCATTCAGAAACAGCTTGTGCAACTCCAGGTCTACAAGGATCCTGTTCATTCCAACATAAATAAAAAATGGTCAAATTGTTTGTAGAATTAGCAATTTGAAGAAAGGGAAAATACTGACTATGGGGCTTTCGGATGGCACTGGGCAGTCATCTCACTATACAGAAAAGATTAGTTATTGCCGTTGAAATTCCTGGCCATAGAGACAGAACCAAGAATCACCTGATGACGGTCGTTATCCCTAACCTGGTTACAAAGTATATAAAACTCTCTGGAGTTTCTATGAGGATACACTCATTTGAGAACAAAGGAAGAAAACCGTTGCTTAAAGGCATAGCTTTTATGAAAAATTCACAGATGGACACCTAGTTCTTTATATACTATATAACATTTTGATGTCTACTTTAACTGCATATGTATATATGTATATGTGCACACGTACATGTTTCAGAAAATTTTAAGGTTTTTTTTCCAAAAATGATTTATCAATTCAAAATGAATATTAGTCCAAACTTCTATAACATGAAATTATATCATTTGAAAACTGTCAAAATTTTCTATAAAATATAATAAATCCTTGGAAGTTTATAAGAATTTATAAATTTACCAAATCTTCATAGTAAACATTTTGGGATCATGAAGATTGGTTACTTTCAACAAAAATATGGTTCCTTCAACTTTTCTTTGACGCATGTGTATGTTTACACAAAAAGATGTGTCCGATATATAAATATATATACATATCTTGCAAAAATGGGTTCTTTCTGAAAAGAGAAACATGTGGCAGCTTATTCATTAAGATTTACTCAAAATAAAAGATCGCTAAAGTTCGTCCATCTGAAGACTGCATCCTTATGCATAAGGAAACCATCCAGTCTATTATGCATTTCAATAAGAATCCAAGATATTTAAAGCATTTGATATGTGAGGCATTATACAAGATATACTTGAGTTATGTTGTGTTTCAAAATCTTTTTTCATTAGCCATGATGCAGATTGCCAAGCATTTATGCTCATTATAGAAAATATTATTGTTCAGAAACCAGAATCATGCATAGGCTAATCCATTCTGTTGCTTACCTAAACATAGTATTTTCATGTATATGATTAAATATATATTCATGAGCTATTTTGCAAGCTCATAGGTTTGTGATAACGTAGTGCTTTGATATTTTATGCATGGCCACTTATGTTAAATAAGGTTGTGTTGCCGTCCTTATACACACTTTCAAACGTGAGCTAAGTCCTGCTCACTTAGTGTGTCCTCGGAGGCACAATGCCTAGGTTCAAAGTCCATGGTGTCACTTTGAATTGAACCTTTTCCATCTAGGCTAACTCCCAGGGAAGCCAAGGGGGGTAGACCCTAGTTACTAGATGAGATTAACGTTTAAATTTTCTAGGAGTTGGTTTTATTTAGTTAAAAGGTCAGGGGGAATCTAGCTTATGATGTTAAACAACAAGTGCAAGATGCAATTATCTAAGTATGAAAGTCAGACCTTTTCCTAGGGCAACTAAGACTAGTGCCTAAGATTGGGTAAGGGGTAAACTAAGTTAAGGGGATGTTTGTTACAAGATAATTACAAGTTACAAAGATTACAGAATTATAACAAGACATATACAAATAGATACAAAAGAATATATGAGATATAAAAGCTAAACTAGATTAGATATAAGATACATAGAAAGAAAGCCTAAGATATACAGATTAAGGCTAAGCTAGATACAATAGATACAAGATATTAACAAGTGCTTGAAATGTGCANATTGGTATGATATAAGTAGAGAGTTAAAACTCTCTTTTTCTGATCATCTTTCACTCACACTTGTGTGAGGTCTGAAATTTGCGCCCTCATTAGGGTTTATTGGCTGAAATTCTAGTGCGCACTTGTTGAAGGAGGGCTAGTTTTGGTGTAATTGGCATTTTTCTTGGTGGAAAGTCTACAACTAGGGTTTTGCATTGATGATACATGGTGAATGTGAGTAAATTTATGTAATTCTTCTCTTATTTGAATGGTTATGGTGTTTTACTTCAATATTTTTATGAAATTTCTATCTCAAACCCTAGGGATCAAGCACATATTATTGTCCTTGTTCTAATTGCTATCTACCTACTAGATTGTGCCAAAGAGCCGTTCTCTTTTGAAGCCATTGCTAGGGCCTTGCCATTTGCAACACCTTAGAAATTGTTCTTCATCCTAGCCGTTTTTTATCTTATCATTGAGTTAAAGAAGGAGGAAAACCTACTAAGGCCTAGGGTTACCTACACCTTAGTAGCCGTTTTCCCCTAGGGTTTGGTTGTTGAAGCCTTTGCTTACCGACACTTCATCCATCAAATTTCTCTTGTCTTTGGCTCTATTATTATCATTTTGCTCCTTCAATTCTTGCAACCACTTATTTGAGTCCATTTTTCCTATGAATGCACTAGTCTAAGACCTTTTGCTTGAGTGATTTGATCACAACTTTCAAACATCCAAATCTTTGAACAACTATTAACACCTTCAAACCCTAGTTTAGATTGACCTGCTAACCTTATTGCTGCTATTATTCATTTGAGTTATAGTCATACTTTGCAACATTTAAATTTTATTTAAGCAATTGAAAAGATTGACTAATGCATAGCCTTATTTGCCTCTGATGAATGTTGGTGTTATGATATTGATGATTAATCATTCTTGCTCATTCTGAAGCTTTTCTAAAGCATTTATTCTGAAGTATTGTCTTATGATTACCACTGCTATACATCTTTGTTTGCTTCATCAATATATTAGTCAATTGCTTTATTTGAGAAAGTCTTTGATTATATGAAATACTAACCAACAAGTACTCTTGCAAATCTATAGTTTTCATGTTGCTTTGTTCCGGGCAGGTACACTTCTGGTTTATCATTTCTTTATTGGTTGTTTCGCCAAACTTTCTGATCGGTGGTGACTTGTGAGAGGGAAACTTTTATTTGGCCTTTTATCCTTTGCCTTCTCAAAACCCCGGGTCATCGGGGATGTCTCCCTTGGGCCTACCACCTTAAATAGAAAGAGACATCCTGTTGAGGTGACAGTGATAGGATTGTCTCCTGTTACATCAGTTTGTCTTCATTTCCCTTTTCCCTTCTATCAAAGTACAAATTGCACGATAACAGTTACCTCAAATTTCAATAGAAACACCATAAGAGAGTACCAAAAGAACACCAAGAGATCATCCAAAGCTTTTTTTTTATTATCCAAAATATGGCTGCAAATTTGCAGTAAGATTACAAGAGAAAACTTGAGTGGGAGAACAAGAGAGAGTGAGGAGAAACTTGGGCAGCATTAAGTTACAATGAGAATTCATCCAAAATGACGAGAGGTGGGCTACTTTTAAGGGAAAGAGGGAGAGGAGACCCCCCTTGCATGCTCTCCAAGTGTCACATCCATGCAAGGGAGGCCCACTCCAAGGGGGGCACACCATGAGAGAGGGGACTAAGGTTTAAGGGGATGGAAACCCCCTTTTCTCATGTTTAAACTTCTCTCTAGACTCCAAGGGGGCGCCCAAGGTGTGGGGCCCCTCTCTAACCTTTGATTTTCACACTTTCTAATTGATCATGAAGAGGGGGGGCGCCCCTCATGCTAGGGAAACATTTGAAGTTGTCAATACTTGACTTGGGGGACCCCTTTCTTAGTGGATTACCACTTTCTAACTTAGGAATCATATTAGGAAACATTTGCACCCCCTTTTTCATGACAGTAGGCACTAGTCTTCTCCCAATAGTCAATCATAAAACTTCAAATTCAACCTTTATTTATTGTTTTAGGGTTAATTCAGGGTTAGATAACAGCAATATATTCATTTTCATCTATAAAAGGCTAGACGTTTTGGTATTTATGCATGTGCCTAATTTGAAAATCATCTTTAATCCCTAATATCATTTTGCTGATTTTTATTTTAGCCTAATTAGGGATAAAAGTTTAGGGTTTTTTGGCTGTGATATTCATTTATATTTTCAGATTTTGTTAGTTATCTAAAACCCTAGTTTAATCCATTATTTAACCCCATTTTTCATTGCCTTATTAATTGTTTAAGGGCTAGATTTATTGTTGCTGTTATGACTTGTCTTGTTGCTGTAATTTATTATCTTTTGTACAAGTTTTACAATAGCCCTTAGTCTTTTCTTGATTTCTAGTGTTTGGGGATCACCTTGCATCAAATATTGACTTGATAAACCCTCTAAAGTTGCCCTAGAATACCTCAAACCAAATTTAGAATTGACTTGTATTAGCCACCTAAACCCTAATCTATTTAACATATCTTATTGGTGGTATTTGGGTAGAGTTTTAGGTGGCCTTAGACTTGATTGTGTTGTCTTAGGAGTCCTAAGCACTACCACGAAAGCCTCCCTAGTGTTGGATTTAATCCTTCACTAAAAAGAGGGAAGTTGTTGCCTAGGTGACAATGGTCACATCTTCCGATGTTCCACCAGTCTTGGCACCTTGTGAAGGCTTTGCACTAAGGTGCTAGATTGTGTGGTAACAGGCAGCATCACATCAGAGAGAGAAGAGGCTGGATGGGTAAAGAAGAGAAGAGGTAAGTAATTTTTCTTTCGGTGGATTTTCTTTTTAATTGAAATTTTAAAATCTGGAATTATGTTGGAGATGTGGGTCCAAACAATGGGAGACAACTCTAGGAAGCACAGGGATTGGTGCTTGGAGTCAGCCATAGTGCTGGGAATCATCAGAAAGGCAGGAGAAGAGGGGTACATCAAAGAAAGAATTTCGTTGTAGGCCTGTATATTTAAGAATTAAGACTAGAATCACTGGTGCAGGAGGGTTGATTGCCTTCGAGCTTATTTTTAAACTTTTGCGGTGAATCATCTATTTTGCATTTCAATTAAACTAGAATAGCATGCATGCTTCTGATAAAATACACTCTATCTCTTATCTAATAAACAAAGTGGAGATGACAGAAAGAAAATTTGGTCTGTAAATTAATCTGTGCATATATGCTTTCCCTCAAACATGAGATTACTAAAAATTAATGTCTTTAATTGCGGACCTCATGCAATGCCGGTGCATCATTCGTCCCATCTCCAGTTACTGCAACAACTTCACTATTCTCTTTCAGCTTTTGAACCAATAGCAACTTGTCAGATGGAAGTGAACGAGCCAAGACCTGAAAAGCAAAACTACTATTAAAATAAGTACAAAACCGCATCCACAAATGAACTGATCTGATGATTATAGTAATATGCTACTAAAAAGTTTTGAGATTCTACTACCTGTAGATTTTTCAGGTTTGTAATCATTTCTTCATTACTGTAGTTGCGGAAGTCAGAACCCTCTATCGCCAATCCATCTGAATATATGCCACACTCCCGGGCAATTGAAATTGCTGTTATAAGATTGTCCCCGGTTACCATGCAAACCTACAAAAGGCCTTCAAAATTAAGTGAACAATTCAACAACTTGAATTTTGGAAACACAAATGCAAGATCATCTAATATTTCTCCATATTTGTCAACAGCAAAAGATATTTCCAGTTTCGCACTTTAATCTAAAGAGACTGTAGACAGGCACAAGGTGATATAATACATTACACATAGAATCAGACCAGTATATGTTTGTAATTAATACACAAGTAACCCAGTACTTTGTCTGCAGATTTTTTAAAAGTCAGCACTGGAAGGTATGCACATGTTTCCTCTTTGGATTGTAAATCAGAAAAAAATCCACAAATTGAAATTTTCCCACATTGGAGTGTCAAAAGAAAAAAGGAAAGAACACCAATGCAGGAGGATGCAATTTATTTCCACTATATAACTATAAATAATCCGAATCACCTTCACTCCAGCGCTTTTGCATTCAGAAACAGCTTGTGCAACTCCAGGTCTACAAGGATCCTGTTCATTCCAACATAAATAAAAAATGGTCAAATTGTTTGTAGAATTAGCAATTTGAAGAAAGGGAAAATACTGACTATGGGGCTTTCGGATGGCACTGGGCAGTCATCTCACTATACAGAAAAGATTAGTTATTGCCGTTGAAATTCCTGGCCATAGAGACAGAACCAAGAATCACCTGATGACGGTCGTTATCCCTAACCTGGTTACAAAGTATATAAAACTCTCTGGAGTTTCTATGAGGATACACTCATTTGAGAACAAAGGAAGAAAACCGTTGCTTAAAGGCATAGCTTTTATGAAAAATTCACAGATGGACACCTAGTTCTTTATATACTATATAACATTTTGATGTCTACTTTAACTGCATATGTATATATGTATATGTGCACACGTACATGTTTCAGAAAATTTTAAGGTTTTTTTTCCAAAAATGATTTATCAATTCAAAATGAATATTAGTCCAAACTTCTATAACATGAAATTATATCATTTGAAAACTGTCAAAATTTTCTATAAAATATAATAAATCCTTGGAAGTTTATAAGAATTTATAAATTTACCAAATCTTCATAGTAAACATTTTGGGATCATGAAGATTGGTTACTTTCAACAAAAATATGGTTCCTTCAACTTTTCTTTGACGCATGTGTATGTTTACACAAAAAGATGTGTCCGATATATAAATATATATACATATCTTGCAAAAATGGGTTCTTTCTGAAAAGAGAAACATGTGGCAGCTTATTCATTAAGATTTACTCAAAATAAAAGATCGCTAAAGTTCGTCCATCTGAAGACTGCATCCTTATGCATAAGGAAACCATCCAGTCTATTATGCATTTCAATAAGAATCCAAGATATTTAAAGCATTTGATATGTGAGGCATTATACAAGATATACTTGAGTTATGTTGTGTTTCAAAATCTTTTTTCATTAGCCATGATGCAGATTGCCAAGCATTTATGCTCATTATAGAAAATATTATTGTTCAGAAACCAGAATCATGCATAGGCTAATCCATTCTGTTGCTTACCTAAACATAGTATTTTCATGTATATGATTAAATATATATTCATGAGCTATTTTGCAAGCTCATAGGTTTGTGATAACGTAGTGCTTTGATATTTTATGCATGGCCACTTATGTTAAATAAGGTTGTGTTGCCGTCCTTATACACACTTTCAAACGTGAGCTAAGTCCTGCTCACTTAGTGTGTCCTCGGAGGCACAATGCCTAGGTTCAAAGTCCATGGTGTCACTTTGAATTGAACCTTTTCCATCTAGGCTAACTCCCAGGGAAGCCAAGGGGGGTAGACCCTAGTTACTAGATGAGATTAACGTTTAAATTTTCTAGGAGTTGGTTTTATTTAGTTAAAAGGTCAGGGGGAATCTAGCTTATGATGTTAAACAACAAGTGCAAGATGCAATTATCTAAGTATGAAAGTCAGACCTTTTCCTAGGGCAACTAAGACTAGTGCCTAAGATTGGGTAAGGGGTAAACTAAGTTAAGGGGATGTTTGTTACAAGATAATTACAAGTTACAAAGATTACAGAATTATAACAAGACATATACAAATAGATACAAAAGAATATATGAGATATAAAAGCTAAACTAGATTAGATATAAGATACATAGAAAGAAAGCCTAAGATATACAGATTAAGGCTAAGCTAGATACAATAGATACAAGATATTAACAAGTGCTTGAAATGTGCAAGAAAAGAAGATATTCAAAGATGAACAACCATCAACACATCAAGCCAAGCATGCTCACAACAGATAGAATTTTGTTGGACTGCATGGTATCCCCGCTTTTTAGGGATAACTAGGAGATCATGTCTCGAGGCCCACAGGTCCTAGACATGGAGTACCGAGAGCAGGATTGACCTGAGCATGGCCCTGGAGGGCCCATCCTTTCCTTCTTCCATCAACTTTGTCTTGCCAGTAGCAACAGCATCCATCACCATCGGCTTGGTCTTGTATCAGAAGAGGTTCTTGCTCCATGAGGTAATTGGTCCAGGTATCATGGTATGTGTCACTTTTGATCATTAAAACCTTTAAAT
>JZKD02S1336911.1:0-11708 GCA_000966675.3 Picea glauca | reverse complement strand
ATTTCCAAGCAAACGTCATGAAACAAAAGAGAGTTCAGTGCACATATTCAAATGCTTCGAAAATCGGAGTGACACATACCATGATACCTAGACTCATTACCTTATGGAGCAAGACCCACTGCTACTTCAAAATCAGGCCGATGGGATGGATGCTTCTGCTGCTGATAGATAAGAGGCGCTGAAGAAAAGATGGGCCTGATAGGATAGGGTATAACACTGCCAATTCCTGTACATCGTTAGGATCTGGAATCACCATCTCAATGTTATCTTTGAGATCATTCTCTTCCAAGAGAAAAATAATTCTAGCTTTCCAGGCCCGAAAATTTGTGGCTCCCTCCAACCTGTCCTCAACTCTAAGAGTGCCCACCATTGTTTTCAGTAAGAACACAAATCTACGACAACAAATCTATAGAAACTTGTGTCTCAAGAAGATGCTTCTCTCTCTAGAGTCTATGCTCTGATACCATGTCAATTTTTAAGCTTTCAATGCATTCAATTTCAGATCTGAAAATTACTTCCAAGTGACCTCAAATGATAAACTAGGGCTGTTATCACTGAATAATTTTACACTGAAATTATGATAGAAAATTATAGCGGAAGCATAAAGATCAAAGAGAAATCATCCAGCACAAGAGACACAAATTTTTATCCAGTAAAATTTTCAGATTGAGGATCCCAAGGACAAAAACAATCCTCTGAAAAATTACAATCTCAGCAAAATTCCGGAAAATCTTCCAACTTACAAATTTGCTGTACCTTGCTGACTTCATAGCTGTATCTGGTTGACATCATGCTGTACAGTTGTGTCAGCCCTGCAGCTTGCACGTGCGGTTATCGTACTGCTGTTGTATGGTCCTCCTCACACGTGTGAATTGCGCTGTACAACCTGCCATTAATGCATTGTACGGTCTGCAATTAATGCACTGTACGACCTGCAATTTTCCACATGTGTGACCTCTCATCCTCTCTCTTACACGTGCGGCTCCTCCTCCTTGGTAGAAAAATGAAGAAGAAAAGAAAGACCAAAAATCCTATATCAGATTTGCCAAAGTAAAGATCCTCCTTGCTAAAATTTGCCTCCTCAATCCCCTCAGCAAGAGTGCTCACTCACTCTTGCCAAACACATGATAACAAAATAAGGTGTGTGGTGCCTCCTCACATTGCCTCTCCTTTTATAGGAGTCTAAAAGTGAGTTTAGAAGCCCCTACTAAACTCAACATTAAATTAGAATTGTTTATTCTTCCAAGTGGGTGCAAAGCCCCAACAATAACAATTCCAAGTCCTAGCTCTATTCAAAAGGGGGTTTCACAAAATAAAAATGCAATGTGAGWGCCAACAAAGATTCCCACATTCCCGACACCAWGGCCAATGTAAGAATACCTCCCCGATGCTACAAATCATCAACAAGAAGTTGACCACCAAGGTGAAACAAGGCAACTGACACAATTTCCCAAGCCAGTGATCGATTATCCAACTTCAACCAAAGATCCTCGTCCACATGTCTGATAAATTAAGCACAACACTTTGCATGTAAGGACTAACATGCCTCATGGTGACGATGGCTTACCATCTCCCATACATTGGCTTGCTTGGATGTGATGAGCCTTGGTTGACTTGTAGCTGTAAAGGTGAATGAGGGGAGCTGTTGAGCTGCCATCTGTGGACATGTTGATCATCATCATGGTCGGGATCATGTTCTCCATTGCGGGCCACAAGACATGATCTCCTCTAGTTACCCCTAGGCATGGAGGGTAACAGGAACAATGGGAAGCCTTTCTACGATGATGTGGCAAATAGACAACCTTGTAAGGCACACCTCCGAACTTGTTCCATCCTTGAGCAAAAGGTGAGGGGTGAGGGATCTTGCAGCATGCTGGGTAAGGAGGTGCTGGTCTATTTGGAAAGCTAAACCTTCCTTCAAGCACAAAGTATTGGGGTGGCTTATGCTCCATCAAGGTCTGGCTGTGAAGACTAGGCTTCGGATGGTTGTTACAGATTCTGCTTGCAAGCTTTGTGGTAGAGATAAAATGGTTGAGCATGTTTTCTGCAGATGCTCATCTGCCAAGACTTTTTGGGCATGGTTCAGGGTGAATTTAACTATTTTTTCACTGCCCTGCTTTCTTGGAAAGGCCTTCTACTTGGCGACACTTGGATGATTAGGGACAGCTGCAAATTTTTATGGCACACAGTTTGGTTGTCAACTATTGGATTTCTAGGTGTAAGGCTACTTTTTATGAGGAACCATCTTCTCTTAACTTACGGGAATTGAGGCTTCTTAAGAAGGAATTGGCTTTGCATGTAAATGCCAAATTAATTTTTTTCCTCAAAGATGTTGAATTCCTACCTACTGGGGCACATGTTCATATGTTGTATTCTTGGCTTTTTTAGGAAGGGAATTTACTTGTAATCTCGCTGTTTGATTCATGTAACTCTTTGTTCCATGATGTAACTCTTTTTCCCAGAAGTAATATATAATGCATTTCTTGAAAAGAAAAAAAATTATCTCCCATCATTCACAAATTCCTTTTTCTCCTTAATCTCTTTGATCAACAGTTTGCATACTAATCTCTTACCATTCGCTGGCTACATTCTCCTTATGGTTGCATTCACCAAACATAAAGGCGTTTGAAGGTGAATTGATGAATTCCCCAAGTCCACCGAGGTTAATAGGATTTCATTAGTTAGGCCTTGTCATCTAGTGCATTTCTCAAAACCATGTCAGTGTGTGAGCACTGAATAAGTGTTGATACGTGTTAAAGCCTCAAGTCTTATGAACTCAAAATAAAAATGAAAATCCCTAAGATGGGCTATAACATTCGGTGCATAGCCATAACGGACCAATTCTATTGATCTTGAATGATTTAGTGAGATGGAGTAAAAGAGTTTGTATACAGTTTATGAGCTAAGGGAAATGGTCTACCAAACAAGAAATGCCAGGATGCTTTCCTAAGGAGAAGTTTTCTTGCTGGAATATTCATTTTTGCTTTTTCTTATTTGTGCATACTTGTTTTGGAGTGGTGTTGTCATTTAGTTAGAGGTTTCTGTTGGAATGTTATTGTGATATGGTTAGAAATTTCTGCTTAACTGTTGTCATATGAATAGAGATTTCTATGACTGTTTTTATGCAATTAGATATTTTGATTTGTATTTTTGCTGCTGGAATGCCACTCATGCTGCAAATAACATCATTTAATACTTGCATGTTGAGCAGTTGCAAAAATTTCCAGAAAATCTAGGAGTTGTGGAAGAAGCTTATCGGCTTCAGATTTTGGACTTGGAACAAAGTTTAAAAAATGTTAGCAATGAAAGGGACAAAGCAGTGCGTAACTTGGCTAGACTTAAGCAGCATCTTTTGGAGAAGGTATAAACTGGAACATACTCCTAAAGGTGCACTGAGGCTTTTATATTTCTTAATTAAAGTATGTTTGAGCTGGAAATAAGTAGGACATTGGCTTTCTTTCTGTGCTTGTAAGTCTCCTGTAGTCATTGTGTCCACCATCTACCTGAGTAGAATGCACAGAATCTCTATTGCTAGCATAAACTATAAAGTGCATCAGTAAAAGTACATACACTGTTTGCTGCAAGTTTTTTACTGCAAAAGTTGTAATAATTGTATCTCAGATTCAATTGTAAGCCATTGTGACATTGCCTCTTAGAGATTGCAGGCAACAGAGATGAATCGGGAATGCTTGTGACTTTAATGTGATTTTTAAAATTTTAGCCATTAAATTTGTTATTCTAGGAAGTTGTGTATAAGTTGGTTTAATAAAATATGCCTTCCCTGTTATTTTGTTTTATTATCTATAAGACTATGACTTTGAGAAGCAACTGAAATGCTTAATGCACATACTCTCAGGAGCTAGAAGATTCAGAGAAAATGGATCAAGATAGTGCACGCATAACAGAACTTCAAGCACAACTAGATGCTAGAAATGACCGTGTCCTGCAATTGGAGAAATTTCTTGCACGTGCAATAGCAAATCAAGAAGAAATTAAGAAAAGCAACATTGATGAACTGCAAAAGGCAAATGAAGTGATATCTGATCTAAGGCAAAAACTTGCAGGCTGTGTCAGTGTGCTTGAATCAAAAAATGTTGAGCTTCAGAATCTTCAGACTGTTCTTGGGCAATACTATGCTGAGAGTGAAGCAAAGGTTGACTTGCAATCTAATTTTCTGTGTTTACTGCAATTTATCAAGAATATTGACAGGTACTTAGGTAAGCATGGTGAGGTAACATTTGTATGACATACCTCGCAGGATCGTGTCTTTGGTGAGTTAGCTTCTGCAAGGGAAGAAATCATCAAACTTTCTGAAGGTTTAAAGGTAAGAAGTGCTTTAAAGTGAGTTCTATTTATCATCTGCGCGGATTGTCCTTTTCTTGTGAGAGTTGCTGAATATATGAGATACTGATATAATTGATCCACTGATGTAAGAAGCTGAATATTTTTTACTTAACATTCCTAGAATTTAACTTCATTGGGGGAGCATCCCATTTTGGTAGAAGGGTTAATCCCTGGGGATTTAGCTTCCCAGTGAAAATAAACATTCATTGTTGTGGTTCGCTCAATTGCCAACCAGACGCCAACCAGATACATTGTTGTTCATTCCTAGATAGATACATTGGAATATTGCTTAAGTTCTTGTGTGAACATATAGATTTTTTCCTAATGTTTCATTAGCTCAGCATTGATATTCATGTTCAGCATGTTTCTGAAAGATGAAATTGGAGTGTGTCAAAAGGTATAGAATCTGTTACAAGTTTTAGCGCAGGTATCCTATGATTGTGCAGAGTCACATTTGCAAGAATTAATACAAGGAAGTGGTGATACAAAGATTATATTGCTTGGAGAGGATGGATTTTACAAATACCTGCAATTGAGAGTCTGAAGCAGAAAAATAATTTAAATAGCTCATAAGTGTAATAAAATATAACATATTATAAGAGAAATGAATAATGAATGATGCTTTTTTTACATTGAGGGGGTCCCTGGCTTAAATATAGCCCAAGGTGCCCTTTTACGAAGTGTCGTGACCTTTTTAGTCATGATTTATTATATTTAATTTTATTATTTTTAGTTTATTATTTATTTATTTATTATTTATTTTATATATAACATTGCCTTCCTCTTAAGAAATGCTTTGTCCTCAAAGCATGGGTAACGAAGGTTGTTGCTGACGAAAATTCTTTGTCTCCCAAGAGGCATGTTCTTCAGGTAGGTTCTTCCACTTGATGAGATATTCTTTAATTACTCGGGAGTGGAATTTCCTTTTTCTTGTGGTAATGATACCTTATGGTTCTAAAAAGATCTTCCTTTCATCATCTAACGTAGGGAGTGTTGTCTGTGATGTTTGGCATTTACCCAACACCCTCTTGAGACAAGATACATGGAAAACATTGTAAATGTGGCCTTTATCAGGTAGGTCCAAACCGTATGCTACTTGGTTGATCTTTTCGTTAATCTGATATGGTCCATAAAACTTTGGAGCCTATTTGTTCTTTCCTTGCTGTTTCAGGGATAGTTGTTTGTAAGGTTGGAGCTTCACAAATACCCAATCTCTAATCTCAAACTCTCTCTGTCCTATGTTGGTCGACTTGTTGCTTCATACAATTTCTTGCGATATTTAAGTTTTCCTTGAGTGTCTGAAAGACCTTTTGGTTTTCTTCGAATTGATCCCTTACTGCTGGAATTTTTGTTTCTTTTATAGTGATTTCCCTCCATTTAGGAGGCTCATAACCATAAAGAACTTGAAATGGAGTCATTTTAGGTGAAGTGTGATAAGTAGAGTTGTACCACCACTTTGCAAGGTGTAACCATTGGAACCACGTATTCTGTTTACCTGTTACAAAATGACGAAGGTAAGCTTTCAAAAATTTATTGACGATTTCTGATTGACCGTTTGTTTGGTGATGGTAGGCTGAACTCATGTTGAGGGATGTTTCGATTTGTTTGAAGAATTCCTTCCAGAATTTCCCTTTAAATTTGGCATCTCTATCACTAACGATGATTTTTGGAAAACCATGTAATTTGTAAACATTTTTGCAGAATTCTTGAGCAATTGGTTTAGTGGAATTTGATTTCTTTACTCCCTTGAAGTGTGCATACTTTGTGAGCCGGTCAACTACTATGGGGATTTTATCCTTTCCATTTGACATGGGTAACCCTTCAATGAAGTCCATCGATATTTCTTCCTACTTCTGGTTTGGAATGTGTAAGGGATGGAGCAACCATGGAGTCATAATATTTTCATTTTTGTTCCTCTGGCATTGATCACACTCTACTACATATTTTTGAATATCTTCACTCATCCCCTTCCAAAAAAATAACTGGCGTGCATTATAGTAACTTTAAAAAAAACCTACGTGTCCTACTGTTGGTGATTCATGGGACTCCTTAAGAAGCTTAGACTTAAATTTTGAGGTTGGGCTTTGGTAAATTCTTCCTTTATACCAAAGGATGTCATTTTTCCATTCGAATTTGGAATTTTGAACGAGAGTATTGATTATAGAACACACTTCCAGATTCTTTGCATATTCACTTTGGATTTCATTCAACCATTCTAGAACTGCAATTGATACTGCAAGCGACAACGACTCTTCATCTTTTCGTGATAGACCATCGATTGATTGTCCTTACCCCTTTTATGTAGTATTTCCATATCAAAGGTGGCAATTTTTTCGATCCATTTTTGTTGTTCTGTAGAAATTGTTTTTTGTTGGAGACTATTATGATTTGAAGATGTTGTTGCCATTTGGCTAGGGTGTGCATAACAACAAGCATTTCTTTGCCATATGTAAATTTTAAACATTCCTTTTTATTGAGCTTCTTGCTTTCGAATGCTATAGGATGGCCATCCTTCATCAATATTGCTCCTATTCCGAAACCTGAAGCATCACATTCGATTACAAAAGGTTTTGAAAAATCTGGAGTTGCTAATCATGTGTGGTGGACATAATTTCCTTTAATACTTCCAAACATCTTTTTGCTTTATCATCCCATTGGAATGAATTCTTTTTTAAAAGGTTTGTTAGGGGGGCAATTACGTGAGTGTAATTTCGAATAAACCTTCGATAGTATCCTATCAACCCCAAAAATCCTCTTCTTGAAAATGTTAATTGGTTTGGTCCAGTCTGTAATTGCCTTAATTTTATTGGGATCTACCTTCACTCCTTCCCTTGATATCACATGACCTAGATAATCTACTTCTTCTTTTCCAAAAGTACATTTTGACATCTTTGCATAAAATCGGTTCTTGAGATGTTCACCCCATGTTTTACTGTATACAAGAATGTCATCAAAAAAGATTAACACAAACTTCCTTAGGTAAGGTTAGAACACTTCATTCTTGGTTTTGCTTGGAAGGTGGTTGGAGCGTTAGTTAACCCAAAAGGCGTGACCTTGAATTTGTAGTGCCCCTCATGAGTTTGAAAAATGGATTTTGCCACATCTTCTAACCATACTCAGATTTGGTAGTATCTTGATCTCAAGTCCAGTTTTGAGAAATACCTAGCTCCATGAAGTTCATCCAACATTTCATCTATGAAGGGAATAGGAAATTTGTTTTTCAACATTTCATTTATGAAGGATCCATCATTCTTTCGAGCAAGAACCATAGGAGCACCAAATGGGCTTCTACCTTTTGCAATAATACCACATCTCAATAGGTCTTGGATTATTCTCTCGATTTTTGTCTTTTGGTGATGTGGATACCGATAGGGCTTGATGTTGATCATCTTTGACCCTAGTTTTATTTCAATTATGTGTTCGATCTCCCTTTCAGGCGATAGCTCCAAGGGCAGAGCTTGGATCACTTTTTTGTGTTTTTGAATTAATTTTTGAATCTCAGGCTTTTTGGTATGAACTAATTCAGAAGCCATTATTTCCATCTGGTGGCATTGTACCATATATGTCGATGCTCCTTTTTAGATTAGCTTCACCATCTAATGGGAGGATAGAATTTGATTCTGGGGCAGTTGAAATCCATGTAACTTGTATCTTTCCCCTTGCCATCTAAACTTTATAAAGTGCTTTTGATGGTTAGCAAAATAGGTGCCTAATGTTTGTAGCCATTGAACTCCCAAGATTTCATCTACTCCTCCCAAGGGTACAGTGTAAAACTGAGATTCTAAGTTGTAGTTTTGAATCTGTACCTTGGATTTTACACATCTATAGTTTGGGGGGGGTTCCGCCTTGAGTAGACTTTATCGAATCTTTGCAATGACGATCTTTCAAACTTTTTCTATGTAGCTTTTGCCTTACAAATTGCTTCTTCCATTGTTGTAATATCATGTAGCTTTAGTTCATTCCGGAGGTGTGGTTTAAGTCCGGTGATATAAGATTGAATTAGGCATTTTGTTGACAATCCAGGTACTCTTGTAGCTAGTGCTTCCCATTCACGTGTAAAATTTTCCACGCTTCCCTTTTGTTTAAGTTTGGTGAGTTCTGTGAAAAAATATTCTTCTTTGATACCGTGGAATCGTTTAAAGAGTTCATCTTTCAATTTATACCAATTTATTGAAGATCCATTTTTTTTCCACCACCTGTACCAGTTATATGCGTCTCCCTCTAGTTGCAAGCCAAGATCCAGATAAGGTGGGGAAATGGCAGGTACAAACAAATAAATATATTTTGTAATTTAAAAAAATAAAACTTATGTATAAATTTTAAAAATATGTAATTTATATTTACATTTGTAATATATAATATTTATATTAGGGCTTGATGGGTTAGTTCAAGTGGTTGAGTGATATGATTTGCAAGTGGGATCAAATCCTCAGGTTGGTTTCCTTTGTGACATGTTGATAGTCTATAGTCTACATCGAAGATTTATCTTGATTACCTTATCAACAATAATAAAGTTTACGGGCTTCGTGTGCATGAATTACATGGAAAAATATATAATACTTATATTTAATAATTAAAATATAATACTTATAAATAATAAGTAATATAATGCATTAATTATTTTATGAAAGTGGAATTGTAAACTTATAATAGAAAAATAATAATAATGTAATACATTTATTACTTCGTATAAATTAAATACTAAACTATAATATATAAAAGTTTCATATAAGTTAAAATATATAAACTTTAAAACATATCAAGTACATCGTTTAGTGACAGGGAGGACAGGGCTTAGATACAGGTTGGAACAACACTAAGACAAGAGAACAGATAGTGGCATATAGCACTAGGAGGACTCCACAATAACAGGAAGACTATGTGGTTCAACATGAAACCGCTTAAATAAGAGGCAAAGGCAATTTACTTCATTTTTGGACTAAGCGCGTGACACATTGTTAGCTTCTAGCAAGTAGTCGTCGAATGATAGTGAGGGTCTAGGGTGTTGCTAATGAGCGTTGAGAAGATTATATGGCTGCGTAGGACAATGGTCAACAAGCCCACGGAGAAGGAGTGTTGCCCACAAAGAAGGATACATTTCATTTGTAAGAGATCCGTTTCAGAGTGGATCTTGGGCGGATCATGGCGAATCTGGATCTGAATCCATATATGATCTAGGGATCTACAGATCCATCCCCCAAGGCGGACAGATCCGATAACACAACCTTTATTGCTAGGTTTGTGGGTGCAGGTGTGGGTATGGGTTTGGAAACTTAGGGTTTGTTTGGTTCAGGCATGCATGGCACACTCTTAGCCATATATATTTTACTGTTTAAGTATATATTATTATAATATTAAAAATGTAAAGCATATATTATTTTAGATTATAAACTATAAATATTATATGTATATCTATGTTACTCCAATTTTGAGATGAAGGATAAGGGTTGGGGGAAGGATAGTCCCCAAATATCAAGGGATGTGTTACAGTTCGAAATCAACAAAGAGTACTCACATAAGAAAGAGACACCAACTTATCTAAGAATATTGGCCGCAATTAATGCTGAAGTAGGCTGACCCAGACCTGGAAGAAAAGTGCTAAACCAAAGGAGCCAGTTGATCAACATCATAAAGGTTAACTGAACAATATCATCACCAAAATGGGGATTGTTACAACAAAATCTAGCACCCACAAAAGTGTAAAGTCCCATTGTCTCCTTAATATCTCTTCCTCTCTCATTTGGTTGGTTCTTCTCCAACTCAAGGGGGGTTTCCCTTAGGATAGGATTGCTAAGTCCACGGAGTGGAGGCACAAGGTGATTATTGAAGAGTAAGCCAAATAAAAACGAATGGTTGTGGTATGGATGGAGAAGTAAATTGTGTGAGAACAAAAGATGAAGGTAGAAAACCCCAAAACCAAGTGCCAAATCAAACCTTGGGAAAAATGGAGTCAAGGAAATATGGATCAAAGAGGGCGAATGCATGAGAATGTAAGGCAATAAGGGATGCTATGCATGCCACAAATTGGCCTTAATTTGCTGAAATTATCGCGGAAAAGAAAGCCTTTGAAAGCTAGGGCTGCCATTCTAAAATATTGCTATGAAGGTGATGCCATATCATGCTAGCAACAACTAGGTCTGTTAGGTGTAAGGATCACATGACAACAACAAAAGTAAGAGGGATTATATCCTCACTTTACATTATCCAAATGAAACATGGTTCATTACAAGGCCTTCATAACAATTTACAAGTGTTTCCTACAACAATAAACAACATATGAAAATATAACAAAGGTACCAACTTAACGAGAACTCTTTAGAGTTGAAAACTTATCTTTTTAGAGGTCACATTTAGTGGCTATTTTTATCCACGTTTCAAAAAATGGTGCCACAGGCAACACTTGTTTTCTTTCAGAGCTAAAATTACAAATTAATGCAATCTTTATTTGTAAAGTTGCAAACAAAAACCCTAAAATTGACCCCTGGAAAAAAAGTGGTGCTCACAACATTGCCGCCTTTTTTCTTTCGGGGTTAAAATTACAACTTGGTTGAAGTTGTGGTCTCAACAACTTGTACCGTTTGGAACAAAAATCTTAAAATCGACCCTCAAAACTACAAATGCTGATAGTAGTAGCACTCGATTTTCTTTGAGGTTAGCATTATAACTTGTTTGAAACTGTGGCCTTGACAACTGGTATTGATGTGAACTGAAACCATGAAATCAATCTCTGAATTGAAATGTGGTGCTATAAGTAGTACATTTTTTCGCGCTTAAAATTCCAAAGTTTTTGAGATCATTGCTTAAAAAACCAACACCATTACAAATAAAATCATAAAAAGGAAAAAAATTACTTAATAAAAAGAAAAAACATATATAAGAAAAAACCTAAAACTAGAGACAAAACATGTTTTTTTTAAATAAACTATATATAAATGAGCATTTAAATTGAAAAACTATAACGATTTAAAGAAACCAAAATACAAATTATAATCATAAACCCTTAAAAACACCTAAATTTAAACAAAAAAACTTGAAAAAAACAAATTTAAAATGAGTTAAAATAAAAATGTAAAAATTAGAAAAACACACACACACAAACCAAAAAACATAAAATTAAAAATATTCAATATATATAAATTAAAAAAATATTCTAAATATTTAAATTTTTTAAAAAACATAATTAAAAAAAGAAAAATTAAAAAATATAAGAAAATTAAAACAAACTAAAAAATCTAAAACATTATTGAAAAAATAACAAACAAAAAATTTAAAACAAATTAAAATATATTAAAAAACTAAAACTATAATAATTAAAATTAAAAAAAAATTAGAAAATAAGTTTATGTTGTTTATGTTTATGGTTT
>JZKD02S1336900.1:0-11708 GCA_000966675.3 Picea glauca | reverse complement strand
TTAAACCCTTTTCAGACTCTCTAAATATGAAAAGATTGTCGAGTGATCTTGCTTCCTTTCACACTCGTTAAAAGGTCAGAAAGGGCGTCTTGTGAGCAATAGTTTAACCCTTTTTCGGTCTCGTTGGAATATTGTACGAAAAAGGAACTGAGAGAGTTCTCTTTTAAGCATTTTTCCAAACTCTATAATCCCGAAAAACCTTTGAGTTTTCTGTCTTTGGACTCGTTAAAGCACACATCGACAGACCCATACGGGACCGATCCCTTACTTCTTCCGGTTCGTTAAACAAAGGAAGAGGAACTTACCGAAGGTGAGTTATATCGAGCATGTGTTATCCTCCTCGATCTCATTAAATCAAAAGGAGGTACTCATCTATCTGGATGGGGGAAAAATTTAAAGGAGCAAGCCAAGTAGTCTCTTGAAAACATCATCCAGCACATCTTAGAGTCACCCTTGAACACGACACTTTGTCATCTGCCCATATCATAATCCGCTGAACCTCTGCACTGAGCCAACCTTTGAGTTTCCTTTCACTCCTTTGGGTCACCCGACACAAGTCATAGCACCCATTGCATAGTCTTGGTCCATGTCATGCTGTCGTGCCTCAGTGTTCAAGGGAAGTATCCGCCTCAAGAGTCATCCATTCCAAATATCTTGCCTCAAAACCTGTGTCAGTCCATATCCATTTGATCTACCAATTACATTTCCATGTCCTTTTTGTGTCGTTTATGGGGGATACATCAAGGCCCTCCCTCGACGAGTCTATTCCTGTCGACTTCAACACATTATCCGGGAATTAGACTTAGAAACTAGTTAGTACTTTGGGACTTGCATGCCTCAATGGCAGGCCTCCTCATGTTCGACAATGGGTTTACATCATTGACCTCTGATCGAATGATTCCATGAATGTTCGACCTCATCTCATCTATTCACGTTCGATGGAATGTACTAAGGTACCTTGGGAATCATTGACATTAATGGTGATCTCCCTCGCATTTGTTAACGGTTTACCTCATTGACCGGTAATCAAGTGGTTTCTGCCATGTTCGACATCAAGATATCTATTCACATGGTTAGCATCGTACCACATTGGGATTGGTAAGAAGACCATGGGTTGAGTAATCACTTTGATATATGCTTCGCCCAGGTTGCGAAGGAGTTTCTATTGGACAAAGAACACATACACTATTACATAGATCCACTTTGTATTGGTCGTGGCTATGTCTTATCATCTCGTAGATCCACTGTGTATCTTTCGTGGCTACAATTATTCTGAGTCATCAAAGTATAGATCCACATTGTATCATCGGTGGCTATACCCTTTTGTCAGTACAATATGGATACACAGTGTATTTTATGGCAGCCATATCTCGCAAATCTTGATCACCCAAGCATAGGTATGCCTACCTTGGGTTTTGAAATATGTCATGATATTTGTTGGATGTTTGTGTGCAGCTTCCGTCAGATTCTCCGAGTCTATACCCTTGCTTGAACGTCTACAAAGTATTTTAGTCATCAGTTCGCATCTTCTGACTTCATACTTTGGGGGGCATTCTGTTACACATCAAAATCACTCAACTGGATAAGTGTCACATATTCCTCTCAATTGTCGTAAGTGTCGCAACTTCCTTACAACTTTCGCAAGTGTCGCAAGTTGGTTACAAGTGTCTCAAATGTTGTTGAATCATACTGCCATGATGAAGATACTAAGGAGGCACTTAAAACATCTTATGTACTTGGTTTGAAGAAGGAGAACTGGTTCACTGGAGTCAAACATCTCTTAACACCTGAAAAGGGCTTCCAATCAAGAGTTTTGAGGGTGAACGCTCCCCTGAAACAACCTTAGGAGCGTTGGCGCTCCCCTATAAGGCTTTAGGGAGCGTTATAACGCTTCCTTACCCCTCTGCAGGAGCGCTGCCCACTTTTGAAGTGTTGGCACTCCCCTTAAGCCTCTCTAGGAGCATTCTAGCGCTCTGATGCCCCTTTTGAAGGAGCACTCCCTAATCTGGGTCAGTTGTTAGCCCGGTGAGGAGAATAAGGAAAGGATCTTTCGAGATTAGGAGGCAGTTGTACTCGAATTCTTGGTTTCATCAACAGATCCCTGATCTAAGGAGGAGGTTCCCAACTTGTTCTAAACATAACTCAAGAGGTTAAGCTCCTCTCAACCTATATAAGCAAGCTCTATGATGGTGGAAAGGGGGAAGAATTTCTAGCATGAAACCTATGATCTCATAGGAAATACATAGTCAGCCGAAGGAGAAATGATCAGTGAATATGTTGTCAACCAGGTTGTGGATCTTTCGAGCAAGGTTTAGACAAAGGGGACTTGACGAAGTTGTCGCATTCGCATCTACGATTGTAAGTACTGCTGTCGTTATTCTCATTAATATGACACGCTTGGCCTGTTTCTTTCCAATTTGTGCCTGATGTTACATGAACTTATCATTAATTGATAGATATTTTTTCAAGCTAATATCAATAGAGTAAGAAGTGGTTGTATCTTGTTTGCCTGCAGAACTCAACGAGGAGCATAGGATTGGAGCGCAACTCGGAGCGTGCAGGGACAAACGTCGATTAAGAGGTACTTATGTTATCCTTCCTTCTCATGTATTAGTTTATATAGATTTGAAAGGAAGTCAGTGTCCACGTTAATCATTTTTCTATCTAGGGTTAAGGTCAAGCCTTAGAGGCGATCTACCTGTCCGCAGGGAGATTTTCCTACAACAAGAGGGAACCCTGCCCTACCCTACCTGGCATAGCATGATCCAAACACAGGCCTGGATGGGCCAAATAATAGTCATAAGACTATTTTTCCAAGGCTAAGATGATTTTCTTGAGAGTATTACCGTCGTATGGAAATTATCTGCATAACTTCCTAGAGGAGAACGATGCAGATTAAAATTTAGTTGGGATTTTACCTAATGAGATTGAGTCAAGCTAGATTGTGGAAAAGGAAGCATATCATTTGTTTTGGAGAAATGATATCCAACCCTACAAAAGTGGGATTATGTCGAGGGGAATTAATAATAAAACTTGGATACAAATGGCATAAGAATTTTTTAGGGAGTACTTGAGTCCATAAGGAAAATCGACTTGATATGTGGCAAGAATTGCCAAAAAAGTAGTCTTATGAAGCCTCCGTTAATTAAAAGTGTTCATTAAATGGAGGATTTTGAATTGGGAGAAAAATCCTCCATGTCTAGAGGCCTCAATGGAGTAGCTGAGATAAACCTACTTGACCTGTTATAACTGAAATAATTCTTTCCAGGGTAATCCCTCTTTGCAAAATAAAGGAAGTCATGAGGACTGAGAATGAACCTCATACAAGAAGTGAAATGACATGAGAAAGTTCAAAATATCATGGTTTTTCTAGGGAAGTGTGTACCCCTATTATCTAAGGGTAGTTCTATGCATGCTAATACAATAGGTAAGTAAGTGGAACCCATCTGCATTGCAAACATGGGTATAATACTTGGTGCATGAAGATATGTCGAAATGCATATTGCAAAGATATAGCATGCATGTGACATGCATATATACTTATTATAGTCTTCCATTGAATGTAAAATATGGTCATCATATGGTTAGTGATGATCTGACTATGGAAACATAAGTAAAAGGTTGATGATGTTGATAAGTAAAATATGGTGATCATATGGTTAGTGGTTAGTGCCTTGTGAGGATAAGGTAGAAGGATTAATGAAATGTTGGTCCTGAATGAGGTAGAGGAATTATTGGGGCACTTCTAAATGACCAATGGGTCAGGATGACATTCGTAAGTGGATGGTATCCATATAAGGTATAGCTTGGTATGCTCAAGTAGTAGTGAAATAGAATATAGAAAAGGATTTCGTTGATCAAAAGGTATGTTGATCAATTCTAGTTAGAAGCTTGATAAGTTGTCTTATTGCCTTGGGAATTGTTGGAATTTCCCAGATGGTATTTATGGGTTGTTGAATAACTTTATGCTAATTTGAGGAAAAAATTCCATATTACTTATTGTTTTCGTGCGTAAGGGGGCGACATAGTTATGACTATGTCTGATTAAACTTCGATGTGGATATCATTTGAATGAATGCAAGATCTCAGCAAAGAGAGAAACTAAATGATGAGTACCTCTATGAGAATTATCATAAGAATGATTGGAAGATCCTTGGGAGAAGGGTCTGGAAGTCTGATATGTCCATGTGTATGAATCACATGGAAAAGGTACAAGCAATGAGCTTGCAAGATGAATTTTTGGCTATGTTTGTATATGTTTGAGTGCATGGATTTAATGCATTGTGAGGTTTCTTGATATGGAGGCTGATATTAAGACCAAATAGATATGGGTGAATGATATTAAATGTGAAATTAATGGACACATATGATGTTAGAGTAAATGAGAAAGGATGCTCTGTTGTCAAGATAAGAGGTGAAATGATTATACCTTTGAGGATCGCATGAGAATGATTGTGAACAATCATGAATTGAATGATTTTAAAGTAAATTTTCATTTTTATATTCCTTATATAAATATTTGGTACACATATGAAGCTAACTCAAGGATGATTCCATCACATATAGTGAAGGATATGCAATAAGGAAGTTTCATGCTGAAGGAGTTCCTTGTTGAGGAACTGTGTGAAAAATCTATCATGAGAACAAAGTCACAATCTTAATGACTGTTGAGAATTAAGCAGTGAGATAGAAGCCTATTTATATAAGAATCTTGGATTACATTCTAAAACAAAATGTATGAGTGGAAGATTAACAAATCAATGTTGACCATTATGATAACCAAATGGTAATGTGCATAATGCACAGGTTCATGATTCATCATGAACAAAAGGTTTTTTGTTGTAGCATGTTGATTTACCAAGAAGGTTTAGGTGAACCTAACCAATATTGCCCAAGAAACAAAGCATGCATATCACAATAAGAAGTAGATTTCAGAAGAAAAGAAGGAGAAAAGGAGGAACATTTTCTCACCCTGAGAACTATGAATTGTTTAACAAAGTTATAANTTTTTCTATCTAGGGTTAAGGTCAAGCCTTAGAGGCGATCTACCTGTCCGCAGGGAGATTTTCCTACAACAAGAGGGAACCCTGCCCTACCCTACCTGGCATAGCATGATCCAAACACAGGCCTGGATGGGCCAAATAATAGTCATAAGACTATTTTTCCAAGGCTAAGATGATTTTCTTGAGAGTATTACCGTCGTATGGAAATTATCTGCATAACTTCCTAGAGGAGAACGATGCAGATTAAAATTTAGTTGGGATTTTACCTAATGAGATTGAGTCAAGCTAGATTGTGGAAAAGGAAGCATATCATTTGTTTTGGAGAAATGATATCCAACCCTACAAAAGTGGGATTATGTCGAGGGGAATTAATAATAAAACTTGGATACAAATGGCATAAGAATTTTTTAGGGAGTACTTGAGTCCATAAGGAAAATCGACTTGATATGTGGCAAGAATTGCCAAAAAAGTAGTCTTATGAAGCCTCCGTTAATTAAAAGTGTTCATTAAATGGAGGATTTTGAATTGGGAGAAAAATCCTCCATGTCTAGAGGCCTCAATGGAGTAGCTGAGATAAACCTACTTGACCTGTTATAACTGAAATAATTCTTTCCAGGGTAATCCCTCTTTGCAAAATAAAGGAAGTCATGAGGACTGAGAATGAACCTCATACAAGAAGTGAAATGACATGAGAAAGTTCAAAATATCATGGTTTTTCTAGGGAAGTGTGTACCCCTATTATCTAAGGGTAGTTCTATGCATGCTAATACAATAGGTAAGTAAGTGGAACCCATCTGCATTGCAAACATGGGTATAATACTTGGTGCATGAAGATATGTCGAAATGCATATTGCAAAGATATAGCATGCATGTGACATGCATATATACTTATTATAGTCTTCCATTGAATGTAAAATATGGTCATCATATGGTTAGTGATGATCTGACTATGGAAACATAAGTAAAAGGTTGATGATGTTGATAAGTAAAATATGGTGATCATATGGTTAGTGGTTAGTGCCTTGTGAGGATAAGGTAGAAGGATTAATGAAATGTTGGTCCTGAATGAGGTAGAGGAATTATTGGGGCACTTCTAAATGACCAATGGGTCAGGATGACATTCGTAAGTGGATGGTATCCATATAAGGTATAGCTTGGTATGCTCAAGTAGTAGTGAAATAGAATATAGAAAAGGATTTCGTTGATCAAAAGGTATGTTGATCAATTCTAGTTAGAAGCTTGATAAGTTGTCTTATTGCCTTGGGAATTGTTGGAATTTCCCAGATGGTATTTATGGGTTGTTGAATAACTTTATGCTAATTTGAGGAAAAAATTCCATATTACTTATTGTTTTCGTGCGTAAGGGGGCGACATAGTTATGACTATGTCTGATTAAACTTCGATGTGGATATCATTTGAATGAATGCAAGATCTCAGCAAAGAGAGAAACTAAATGATGAGTACCTCTATGAGAATTATCATAAGAATGATTGGAAGATCCTTGGGAGAAGGGTCTGGAAGTCTGATATGTCCATGTGTATGAATCACATGGAAAAGGTACAAGCAATGAGCTTGCAAGATGAATTTTTGGCTATGTTTGTATATGTTTGAGTGCATGGATTTAATGCATTGTGAGGTTTCTTGATATGGAGGCTGATATTAAGACCAAATAGATATGGGTGAATGATATTAAATGTGCAAGTAATTGACACATATGATGTAAGAGTAAATGAGAAAGGATGCTCTGTTGTCAAGATAAGAGGTGAAATGATTATACCTTTGAGGATCGCATGAGAATGATTGTGAACAATCATGAATTGAATGATTTTAAAGTAAAGTTTCATTTTTATATTCCTTATATAAATATTTGGTACACATCTAAAGCTAACTCAAGGATGATTCCATCACATATAGTGAAGGATATGCAATAAGAAAGTTTCATGCTGAAGGAGTTCCTTGTTGAGGAACTGTGTGAAAACTCTATCATGAGAACAAAGTCACAATCTTAATGACTATTGAGAATTAAGCAGTGAGATACAAGCCTATTTATATAAGAATCTTGGATTACATTCTAAAACAAAATGTATGAGTGGAAGATTAACAAATCAATGTTGACCATTATGATAACCAAATGGTAATGTGCAGAATGCACAGGTTCATGATTCATCATGAACAAAAGGTTTTTTGTTGTAGCATGTTGATTTACCAAGAAGGTTTAGGTGAACCTAACCAATATTTCCCAAGAAACAAAGCATGCATATCACAATAAGAAGTAGATTTCAGAAGAAAAGAAGGAGAAAAGGAGGAACATTTTCTCACCCTGAGAACTATGAATTGTTTAACAAAGTTATAATCTTTAGAAGAGCAACAGTGGAAACAAGTACAGCTGGAAAAAGGAAAATAAATAAATAAGTTTGAATGAATGGGCTTGGTTAAGCTGTGATAAGTAAAGATAGTGAGACCTTGGAAAATAAATCAGTTGGACTTAAAGTCCAAGTCTGTGTGTAAGGATTTGGATGAGGGAGAAGTTCATTGACCCCTTCCTTGTTGTTTATTATATTTCTCTCGTACAAGAGATTGATTTTCTAATGTAGGAAAGTGTTTCTAATAAGGATGTTGATGGTTGTATGATCATGGAATACAACTAAAAATTTGGTTGGGATTGCACTAGCTAGCACATTCAGGAGTAATGGGGTAGAACACGTAGATATATGTTGGGGAATATCTGAAAATGTTTTATTGATTTGAATGCTATGATACAAGAATTTTTATTTTACGTGACGACTAATATATTTCTGATGTATGTCATGTGTAGAAATAATTTGGAGTTGTTGAGAAAGAATGTTGTCAATGATGGACAGCCTCAAGTAGAGGATGACTATGAGAAGGTTGTTGTTAAAATATTGTTGAAAGGACTTTAAAAGCCCCCATAAAACACCACTGATGAGGTAATATGAGAGAGGGTGCTAGAAGCCACATCATCTATCAAAATGTTCATACCTATGTGGCATAAAGTATAAATGAATTTGGTAAGAATCCATTCTGAAAATATTTCATTATCTTAAAGATATGCAACTAATTTTGAGTGGTAGTTGTATGCTATTGCCACCCAAGCGAGGTAAGATTCAGGAAAGAAGAATATGAACAATAGAGAAAGGAAGTTTATGCTAGTCAAGGATGATTTATAATCCTTGCAATAGAATGAATGAGTAAGGAGTACCATGGGTACAATGACCAACCTTGGGAGATTGGGGATAAAGGTGTTCATAGTTAGCACATTACATGGAATGCATTGAGGAAATGCATGTTTGCATAGGAGGGTAGACAATGTATAGCTCATTACGGAGGGAGGAACTTCCAATACTCTACTTTCATTGTAGATTTGTTAAAGAAAAGAGGATTTTGGGTGGCCATGAGTGTTGACACCCTAGTTACTGATGAAGGAAAAATTCTTAGGTGCACTCAAGAGAAAATGTTAGCTTCATATGTATTGATTTTGGATCATGACCATCCTATAGCGAGAAGAATAGTCTTGCTGTCAGAATGAATGAGAATGATTAAACCTATGGTGAAGAGGTTGGTATTTCGAGACTCCAGAGGATATGCACGTAGAAAGATAAAGCAGTGCTCAACGCTGAATTTTGTAACCCTATACATTAAATGAGGATGAAGTCTCGTCAGTGGATTGAACAGTAGATGGATTTCCACCATAGATGTAGAAGTACTAAGAAGCTATGGGACTTCGGGGAACCTTGGGATAGTACGAATGATATGGACCCACGTGAGCACCGACCAATGATGCTTGCACAACTTCAGAAGGGCATAACTCCCAATCCAGAGCTGAGATTTGAGCATGGTAATGGTGGTTGGAAATCTCTTGATGAGCAGAAAGTGATGGAGATCTTAAGAAGAGGATTCAAGATAATTAATGAAAGTGGAATTTTGATGCCCCATCCCTAAAAAGGGTACTTAGGTGTTGGTTGTGTTACAAATTGGTATCAGAGCGGGCAACAACAATTTTCCTACTTGGGCTCACGAAAGAGTTAAGGGATTATTTTTATTTCTTTGAAAACTTTATGGGAGAGGGAACCCTACCCTACCCTACCTGGCAGAGTATGATCCAAACACAGGCCTGGATGGGCCGAAGAACAATCATAAGACTAGTTTACCAAGGCTAAGATGATTTTTTTGAGAGTATTACCATCGTATGGAAATTATCTGCATAAGTTCCTAGAGGAGAAGGATGCATATTAAAATTTAGTTGGGATTTTACCCAACGAGATTGAGTCAAGCTAGACTGTGGCAAAGGAAAAATATCATTTATTTTGGAGAAATGTTATCCAACCCTACAAAAGTGGGATTATGACGAGGGGAATTAATAATAAAACTTGGATATAGATGGCATAAGCCTTTTTTAAGGAGTACTTGAGTTCATAAGGAAAATGGACTGGATATGTGGCAAGAATTACCAAAAAACTAGGCTTATGAAGCCTATGTTAATTAAAAAGTGTTGATTAAATGGAGGATTTGGAATTGGGAGAACAATCCTCCATGTCTAGAGGCCTCATTGGAGTAGCTGAGATAAACCTACTTGACCTGTTATAACTGAAATAATTATTTCCAGGGTAATCCTTTTTTGCAAAATAAAGGAAGTCATGAGGACTAATAATGAACCTCATACAAGAAGTGAAATGACATGAGCAAGTTCAAAATATCATGGTTGTTCTAGGGAAGTGTGTCCCCATATTAGCTAAGGATAGTTCTATGCATGAGAATGAAATAGGTAAGTAAGTGGAACCCATCTACACTGCAAACATGAATATAATACTTGGTGCACAGAGATATTTCAAAATGCATATTGCAAATATAGAGCATGCATGTGACATGCATATATGATTATTATAGTTTTCCATTGAATGTAAAATATGGTGATCATATGGTTAGTGATGATCTAACTATGGTAGCATAAGTAAAAGTTTGATGATGTTGAGTACATAGTGCCTTGTGAGGATTAGGTAGAAGGATTAATGAAATGTTGGTCTTGAATGAGGTAGAGGAATTGTTGGGGCACTTCTAAATGACCAACGGGTCAGGATGACATCCAAAAGTGGATAGTATCCATATAAGGTATGGCTTGGTATGCTCAAGTACTAGTGAGATGGAATCTAGAAAAGGATTCCCTTGATCGGAAGGTCTGTTGATCAAGTCCAATTAGAAGTTTGATAAGTTGTCTTGTTACCTTGGGCATTGTTGGAATTTCCCAGATGGTATTTATCGACTGTTGAATAAATTTATACTAAGTTGAGGCAAAAATGCCTTCTTACTTATTGTTTTCATGCATAAGGGGGGGACATAGTTATTACTATGTCTGATTAAACTTCGATGTGAATATCATTTGAATGAATGCAAGCTCTCAACAGAGAGAGAAACTAAATGATGAGTACCTCTATGAGACTTATCATAAGAATGATTGGAAGATCCTTGGGAAAAGGATCTGGAAGTCTGATATGTCCATGTATATGAATGACATGGAAAAGGTACAAGCAATGAGCTTGCAGGATGAATTTTTGGCTATGTTTGTATATGCTTGAGTGCATGGATTTAATGCATTGTGAGGTTTCTTGATATGAAGGCTGATATTAAGACCAAATAGATATGGGTGAATGATATTAAATTTGCAAGTAATGCACATTTATGATGTAATAGTAAATGAGAAAGGATACTATGTTGTCAAGATAAGAGGTGAAATGATTATGCCTTTGAGGATCACATGAGAATGATTGTGAACAATCATGAGTTGAATGATTTTAAATTAAAGATGCATTTTTATATTCCTTATATAAAAATTTGGTACACATCTGAAGCTAACTCAAGGATGATTCCATCACATATACTGAAGTATATGAAATAAGGAAGTTTCATGTGAAGAAGTTCCATGTGGAGGAACTGTGTGAAAACTCTATCATGAGAACAAAGTCACAACCTTAATGACTGTTGAGAATTAAGCAGCGAGATATAAGCCTATTTATATAAGAATCCTGGATTACATTCTAAAACAAAATGTATGAGTCGAAGACTAACAAATGAATGTTGACCATTATGATAACCAAATGGTAATGTGCAGAATGCACAGGTTCATGATTCATTGCGAACAAAATGTTTTTTGTTGTAGCATGTTGATTTACCAAGAAGGCTTAGGTGAACCTAACCAATACTGCTCAAGAAATAGAGCATGAAGATCACAATAAGAAGTAGATTGCATAATAAAAGAAGGAGAAAAGGAGGAACACTTTTCTCACCCTAATAACTATGAATTGTTTACCAGAGTTATAATCTTTAGAAGAGCAACAGTGGAAACAAGTACAGCTGGAAAAAGGAAAATAAATAAATAAGTTTGAATGAATGGGCTTGGTTAAGATGTGATAAGTAAAGATAGTGAGACCTTGGAAAATAACTCAGATGGACAAAAAGTCCAAGGCTATGTGGAAGGATTTGGATGAGGGAGAAGTTCATTGACCTCTTCCTTGTTGTTTATTATATTTCTCTGGTGTGAGATATTGATTTACTAATGTAGGTAAGTGTTTTGGCATAAGGATGTTGATGGTTGTATGATCATGGAATACAACTAAAAATTTGGTTGGGATTGCACTAGCTAACACATTCAAGAGTAATGGGGTAGAATGAATAGATATATGTTGGGGAATA